>JAAOOA010002364.1:0-48092 GCA_012861695.1 Trematomus loennbergii | reverse complement strand
TAGCTTTTTTAAATCAACACTGCTCTGCACACTTGCTAAAGAACATTTTGTGGAAATCTCAATTCATTTGTAGGGCTGCGTGAGTATGGCCAAAAGTATGGGAGTAAATCTGTTACGACTGAATAAACGGGTTTGAACTCAAATGCACGACTCACACAGGTTTTAACAAAAAAAAGGTTTATTCAAACCAAAGCTCTACTACAGAGGTCAAAAACTAAATGACTCTTAACGAGGAAAAACTGTTTCAAAACAAAGTCACTCTTAATGAGGAAAAACACTAACAAAACAAAATCACTTCAATGAGGAAAAAACACTAGGAGCATGAATAACTAAATTCTCAGACAACAAGACGTGGCTCAAAGCTCTGCTTGGGATTATTCCTGGCATGATACACTGGTAGTTAGTCACAGGAAACGAAACGAACTGGCACAGGACAAAGGGAGACGAGGACAATAATACACCAGGTAATGGGGAACAGGTGGAAACAATCAGGGGCGGGGTCGACAATCACAGGTGTGGGAGCACACAAGGAAGGGAGGTCAGAGTATCTGAAACGAGAGGGAAGGTTACTATTAAAAAATAAAGGGGAAAATCACTAGACAAAGACAAAAACACTAAACTAAACTAACATCATTTGCGAGAGATGACACTGTAAACTATTTAATCATCACCAAATTCTGTGTTATTATGACCGATCATAACTCATTTACAACACATGGTGTACAGGGCCGGTTTTTGACATAGGCGACATAACACCCTTGTAACACCCTTTTCACCCCGGTTACACTTTTCATTTGCCCTGAACGATGGGCGCTGTAAGTGATGAAAGTGGGGGGTGTTGGCTTATCAGGCGTCCGCAGCTCACAGCCAAAGTGGGCGTGGGAGCGAGCAAGAGAGATAAATGCAATTTATGTAAACAAATATTTCCAAGGCACTCCTTTATATTATTTGGTTAAACAGGTTTGAAATCATTTCAATGTATACTATAGGACAGTAAACCAGAAATATCGTTTAAAACTTGAGAGATACAAAAATATGCATAAATAAATGTTAACTAGGTAAAATAAGATATGAATGAACAACAAAAATTAAATAAGTTACATTTATTTGTTATTGGCTGTGGTAGGTTATTGGTTATGTTCACATATTTGGTTATTAAAATGTAAACCGATCTGGCCAGCTAAAATCTCGCCTAGGGCAGCAAATTGGTTAGAACCGGCCCTGATGGTGTAGGAAACGGGCTCCGTGTTACAAGACGGGTCGGGGGTTTGGCAGTACCGCTGCAGACTCTCTGCACACACACACACACACACACACACACACACACACACACACACACACACACCACACACACACCACACACACCACACACACACACACACCACACACACACAACACACACACACACACACACACACACACACACACCACACACACACACACCACACACACACACAACACACACACCACACCACACCACACACACACACCACACACACACACACACACACACACACACACACACCACACACACACACACACACACACAGACTCTCTGCACGAAGGAGCCGCGGTGCTGCGGAGCAGAGACACACGTTCACTAAGCGGTAAAACTATATCCTGTCACAGAGATCTGCTATTTTAAAGTAAAGTCAACACATTTCGACCCTAAATAAAGTCTATATTAAGAACGAGAGATGTTTTAACATATGGCTTAAACAAATGACAAATGAGCGAGGGTGATGACGTCAGAGCATCGTCCTATGTGCCGGGGCTGAGCCCCGGACAGTCCCGGCCCAATTTAACCCCTGGTTGTGGGTAACTGTAATAGTTCTCTTCTTTTAGATAGGTCGATGGGTAGCTCGCCAGACTGAAATTCGCCACAGTACACCAGCAGAGATGAGGGCAGCGTTCCAGTCAAAGAATCCTGAAAATCTCCTTCACATCACACAAAAAAAAGACCCGACCTGACAACAAGGCCAAGAGTCAAATGAATGCTTATACAATGGTTTAAATGCAAATTGAAACAGCACTTCTCTGTATATTAATCAAATCAACAAAATACACTGCACATGTTCCTAAAATCCTATTAAACAAACAATTCTAAATACAACAATTCTCAGTCAGCTTATTTAACACATCTGTCACACATGTTATTATTTTAACAAAGTGTACTAAACTCATTTTCGGCCAACCTATAACCAGCCACAGTTAGCTCCACTTTGCTCATATTCCACAACAATTAACAGACTAAGCTGTGGTCAATGCCCCTTCAATGTGCCACAACAGGCGGCAAAGCAACGTGAAGACCACCGCCAAAACCACAGACAATAGAGCGGTGCAGTGACTTCACGTCCCTCCGCTCCGCACACATTAAAGCAACACGGATACACGCTAGGCTAACGCGTTAGCAACGGTTAGCCGCGGCTAATTTAGCATCGATAATTTCATTAAAATACATATTTAACATCCGTATTTTCTCATGCAACTCACCAAGGGTATCATATAAGAGGCAATGCTCTTGGGGAAAAGTAGAAAAGTCGGTCAATCTACGTGAAAAGTTGTCAAAATAACTACAATCAAAATCTATAGTGCTAATGCTGCTGAGTCATCGTCCCAAAAGGATAAACAGCGCATCTCACTTCCTGGTAGACGACAGACACGGGGCGGGTCTAAACTTTGATTGGCTTAGCCTTGCTTTACAACCACTTTAGATGGACAGGGGATTTATCTAATCACACTCATTTAAATGTTTTCATGAAGAATTGTCTAAATCATGTTGTCCTAAATTGCATATTGTGTATTGTAGTGACCACTATTTAACTAGGTACATAATTCACGCATGGAACTACAGGTTGGGGGTATTGTTTCCGCCCGGACATATATGTTGACGGTACCTCCGGGGTACCTACTGTGTGTGTGTCCGTTTCACTTTCTCTTCTCCTCTCATCCTGAGACCCGACAGCATGTCGATTTCTGCTCCTCAATAAAGAGAGATTTGCACCTCCGATGCACCGCCTCCGTCTCCCTTCTCTCGCACTACATTGGTGACCCTGACATAAGTCTCGCGAAGGATCCGAGACTGACTCGAACACGGCAAAAAGCGCAGCTTTTCTCGAAATGCCGGAGATTCTTGGAGACGTCCGTGGCTGCCTCGTGCGCTCGGACTGAGGCTCGGTGCGCCCCACGGAATGGCTGGGAACGTCGCTCACCATTCCCGCTTCGTCTCGGCGCTGGAGGGCAGCAAGCCTTCCTACTACGAGGAGACGATGCACGACCTGCTAGGTATGGAGGGACCCGACTTCTGCCTCGTGGAGCTGGTTCTTCGGGACATGCGGCTGCGTGTCCGGGCGGCGCTAGCTCACTCGGCTAGTGTTGAGCACCGCACTTTGGCCGAAGATGCTGGCCGGTTCCTCCTGGCCGCCCCGCGATTTTCCCCCGAGGTGCTTGCCACTGCTCGCTGCAGCACCTTCCCTGGTGGGGGCACGCCGCCTAGCAGAGGCTCCGGGGCGACGACGACGACAGCGACTACCGGCCGTCGAGAGCGGCTAGCCTCGACTGCTAACGACAGCTAGCCACGACAGCTAGCCACGACAGCTAACTGCTAGCTGCTACCAACGGCTAGCGACGACTGCTAGCAACGGCTGACGATGACTAGCAGCTACCAGCGGCTATCGACATCCGACTTTTTTTTTTGTTTTTTTGTTTTTTGTGGTGCCGGAGAGGAGGTTCGATCACGTCTGGTCGGCCTCGTGTGGATCCTCTCACAATTTCGCCCACCTGTTTTTGATCGTGGACAGGACGACCTTTTGAGTTTTTTTTCTGGTGCCTGAGAGGAGGTTCGACCATGTCTGGTCGGCCTCGTGTGGACCCTCTCGCTGTTTCACCACCTCGACGGCGGTTTCGGACGTCACACTCGCCTTCTTCGGCCCGTGTGTGGCGCGCTTCTGGACCCCGTCTCGCCTCTTCCCTCGCCTCGGCGGTTTCGAACGTCACCCGTGCCTTCATCGGCCCGCGGTGGCGCGCTTCGGGACCCTGCCTGGCCTCTCCTCTAACCGCGGCTCACGGTTCCTCGACGGTGCCCCGTCTGGCGTCTCCCTCCTCCCGGGGACACGGCTCCTTCCTCCCGAGGACTTTGTGCCCGCCGCCGCTGTGCCTTCGCCTGCGGCCGGGCATGCTCCTCCCTGCTGGGGACCTCCGGGTGTTTCACGCCTGTCCCACGACGCGACCCTCTCCTGCGGCCCCCTTCCGACGGCCCGTTCCATGGCCCGCCCTCCTCGGCCCCTGTGGTGCTTCCTCCCGGACGCGAGGATTGTGTCCATGGTTGAATTCTGGGGGGGCTTGTGTAGTGACCACTATTTAACTAGGGTACATAATTCACGCATGGAACTACAGGTTGGGGGTATTGTTTCCGCCCGGACATATATGTTGACGGTACCTCCGGGGTACCTACTGTGTGTGTGTCCGTTTCACTTTCTCTTCTCCTCTCATCCTGAGACCCGACAGCATGTCGATTTCTGCTCCTCAATAAAGAGAGATTTGCACCTCCGATGCACCGCCTCCGTCTCCCTTCTCTCGGCACTACAGTATCTATATTGTTTCTATTTTAGTTTCAAATAATTTATATTGTTTGTGTATGTAGTGCTAAGCCTTAAAATAAAGTTGACATTTTAGTCAATGTTATTTCTCAGTGTCTTAGTAACCGGGGGTTACACACTCCCCTCTTAAAGGTGTGTACGTCCCGCAACACCTATCAGGTTGTCTGGTCACAGCCGAATGAGGATTTTCTACTTGAACTTCCTCATAAGCATGACCTTGTAGTGTGTCTATGAAGGCTACACTTAAGCCTTGGAAAAGGGACTGCACAATGGAGACTAGTGGATTTCCTAATTGGGGGTAGTGTAATCTATCTGGAATGGTTCTGGGTCTGTTGGAACGTCTGTGAAGAGCATCTTTATCTTCAGCAATTTCAGGCATAGTTGCTTTTGTCTTTGGCTTCTGAGAGTCGTCATTGCTGGCAGACATGTTGGAGAGCACTGGATGGCATCCTCCACGACATTTTGAATATTCTCTGGTGGTTGTGTTCCTTCTGATGCAGTTCCAGACATTGTTCCGTCGTCAGGTACGTTTTCTCTTTCAGGTTCTTTTTCAGTTATGTCATTCACAATGGTGTTTTCTCCAACTTGACTGATGCCTCTTTTCAGTGAACAATCAGGTTTGATGACCTCAGATTCGGCTGATTGCTCTGTGCTCATCAGGACTCCAGGATGGGGGACAGCTACTGTTGCTTGAGGGTTTTGCTCAGCTGAGGACTCAATTGGAATAATCCCAATAGGACTGCCTAGTCCTTCATCTTCCATATGGATATTCTCTTTCAGCTCGATTTGGTATGAGTGCCAAGCACTTTCCACACACTTAGAGTTTACATTCCAGTTCACAGGAACTTCTTCATCTGACTGATTTTGATTCACGTTTTCATCTGCATCTTGTGCAGCAGGATTCAAGCAAGTGTTCTGCCGGGTCCTTTTCCGCGAGACTGGCTCCGGCGAGGTTACATTGTCTTCTGTTGCAGGGAGAAATCCGCAAGGCAATAAGAGATCTCTGTGCAACGTCCTCAGCGGTCCATCTTGTTTCTCGGGTCTCACTGTGTACACTGGAAGATCACCGGCCCACTTTGTCACCACATGAATTGCAGGTTCCCACTTGTCAGCAAGTTTATGCTTCCCTCGAAGACGAACACTTCTTACCAGCACACGGTCACCAACTTCAAGTGTAGACTCTGTGATGCGTCGATCAAATCTGGCTTTGTTCCTTGCAGCATTTTTAGCAGCATTGCTGGATGCGAGTTGGTAACTCTCCTTCAGATGAGACTTCAAGTTCCGTACATAGTCTGAGTGAGATGTTTGGTTGCGTTCAAAGAGTGGGATACCAAATGCCAAGTCAATAGGTAACCTTTGCCTCCCGAACATCAACTCGTAAGGGCTGAACCCAGTGACATCGTTCTTAGTGCAATTGTAGGCATGCACCAATGGGCGTACAAAGTCTCGCCAATGTGCTTTGTCTCTGTCTTGTAAGGTTCCCAACATGCTTAAAAGCGTCCGATTGAACCTTTCCACTGGGTTTCCTCTTGGATGGTATGGAGTTGTCCGAACTTTCTGAATCCCTGCCACTTCACAAAGCTCTTTAATTGTCTTTGATTCAAAGTCAGGTCCTTGGTCACTGTGTAAGCGCTCTGGGAAACCATAATGGATGATGAAGTTCTCCCAGAGGCATTTGGCCACGGTACAAGCTTTCTGGTTGGGTGTGGGCATAGCAACTGCATATTTTGTGAAATGGTCTGTGATCACCAGGACATTGGTTGTGTTGCTTCTGTCAGGTTCGATCGAGAGGAAGTCCATACAGACCAACTCCAACGGACGAGTTACTTTTATGTTGACCAGCTGCTCAGCCTTTTGAGGTGGGGTCTTTCTCCGAATGCAGCGGTCACACGTCTTCACTTTTGCTTCCACCTCAGCAGCCATTTTAGGCCAGTAAAACCGGGATCGCAGGAGATCTGTAGTTCGCTCTATTCCTAAGTGACCCATGTCGTCATGCAGACTCTTCATGACAGATGTCCTGAGCTCTTTGGGTAAGACCAGTTGGAATGTGGTGTGTTGTTCTTCTTTCCTCCTTCGATAGAGGATTCCCTCTTTTATCTCCAATCGAGGCAATTCTCTCAACAGCAACGGAAGTTCAGGGAGCTCTTGTCGTGCAGTAGGTGGGGGTGTTAGCCCAGTCTCTAATTGGAATATGACTTCTCGGATACTGGGGTCAGCTCTCTGCTTTTCTTCTATCTCTTCCCTGGACAAATGCTGGATAGTTAGAGTTCCCTCTGCCTGTTCTTCTTGCTCAAAGATAGAAGGAATGACGTCTGCATACATAGCAAGGGATTCGACGAGTGTGATGCAAGGGTCAAGTGATTGGTTTTCTGGATCTTGGCGAAGTAGATGACATTCACAGATTGCTTGGACTACTTCTGGGTCCACTTCAGTGACATTTTCACTATCAGGAGAATGACGTAAGGTGAACTGATGGATTCGTTCAAGCTCCTTTTGAGATTCAAGATCATTAATCAGGTCTCCATGAGGACGTCTTGACAGACCATCAGCATCCAGATTTTGTTTCCCTGCACGGTACTGAAGTGTGAATGAGAATGTGGACAGGGCAGACAGCCATCGATAACTGGTAGCATCCAGTTTCGCTGAAGTGAGTATGTAGGTTAGTGGATTGCTGTCAGTGACGACGGTGAACTGATTTCCATACAGAAAGTCGCTGAATTTTTCTGTCACGCTCCACTTAAGGGCTAAAAACTCCAGCTTATGGGCAGGATAGCGAGCTTCGCTGTGAGATAGTCCTCTGCTGGCGAATGCAATTGGTCGCATCTGTCCATTCTGTTCCTGGTAAAGTGCAGCTCCCAAGCCAGTGGTGCTGGCGTCGGTGTGCAAGGTGTAAGGCAATGCGGGGTTTGCGAAACCCAATACTGGGGCAGTGGTAAGCTTGTCAATGACTGTCTCAAAAGCATACTTGCATGAAGGAGTCCAACGACCGTTGAAAGGTTCTTTCGGGTTGCTATAAACCACGCTCTTCTCTTTTGGGCTCTTGGTCTTTCGCAGAGGTGGGTAGCCAACTGTTAAATCTGTTAATGGTTTGACTATCTTGGAATAACCTTCGATAAATCGCCGATAGTATCCTGAAAACCCCAAGAATGACCTCAGTTCTTTCATGTTCTTCGGGCTTGGCCAGGTCTTTAAGGCGTTGATCTTTTCAGGATCTGTTTTGACACCGTCCTCACCGATGACTGAAAGAACTTGCACTTTTCCACTGATAGCTTTAAGCCATACTCTTTGAGACGGTTGAGGACTCGCAGTAATCTTGTCTCGTGTTCCTCTAGAGTCTCAGAAAATATAATGATGTCATCTAGAAAGACAATAGCCTCCTTGAGGTTCATGTCGCCCATACATTTCTCCATTAATCTCTGGAAAGTACTTGGTGCGTTGGTGATTCCTTGGGGCATTCGCTGGAATTCCCAGAATCCCAACGGACACACAAAAGCAGTCTTTGCCTTGTCTCTTTCATCCATTTCGATTTGGTAATATCCCGACTTGAGATCCAACACAGAGAACCATTTAGATCCATGCAGTGCTTTGAAGGTCTCCTCCAAGTTTGGCAAGGCATAGGCATCCTTTACTGTCTGTAGGTTTAATCGGCGGTAATCGATGCAGAGCCGCACGTCACCATTCTTTTTCCGGACTACTACAATAGGAGAGGAAAAAGAAGACTCAGACTCTCGAATGATTCCTGCGTCCAGCAGCTCTTGGAGGTGTCTGCGGACAGCTTGTATGTCATTGGGATGAATGGGACGAGCTCTTTGCTTGACAGGGGTCTCATCATGAAGGTTGATGTGGTGTTTCACTTTGTCTGTCCTTCCCAAGTCCAAGTCATGCTGTGAAAACACATCTGGCATAGCTTGTAACTTCTGCTCTACTCTCTCCCTCCATTCTGCAGGAATTGGGGAGTCTGCGAAGTTGAATGTCTTTGGAGAAGCTTTGGATGGGTCAAGCTGATGAGCTGTAGGATCTCCAGTCTTTGTTTTTCCTATTTCAGGGAGCACTTGCTGTATGCCGTTGAGCTCAGCCAAGACACTTCTTGGTGGCAGCTGAATGTCATGCTGTCTCTCATTGGTTAGCACTACTGGTACTCTATAAGGCGCCCTGGTTGGCAGGGTGAGTAAACCACAAGTAACCATTATGCCACCTGGAAGGAAGCTTGAGGACGGAGGCTCCATTAAGGCCCACTTCTCTGAGTGCGCACTGCGGATATTTACCACTCCTTCCAGTACAACTCTTTGTCCTGCGGGGATGACTTCTGGCGATTTCCCTTCCAGTCTCACTGATCCCAGGTTGCCGTCTTGTACTTGCTTCTGTCTTAGTTAAAGTGTTTTCAGCACCGCTCGATAGCCATAAGGAGATGGTTGGTGGTGAGCAGAGTTTGTCTCAATGTATTGTTCGTACATTACGTCCAATGTGTTGGTGCCAATCAACACTGGTGATGAGGTCATAGCACGCCAATCTGGAACCACAAGGGCTAAGGTAGGTACTTCAATGTCTGAACCAAGGAAGCTCTTTGGAAAGGTTATACTGAGCTCTATGTAACCTTTATATGGGACTGTCTGGCCATTAGCGCCTTCAATTTCCAGTAGGTCGTCTAAGGGGTGAATAGTCTTTGAGGCCAACTTCTTTTCATAGAAGGACTGGGTGACGGTAGTGACCTGTGATCCTGTGTCCAACAAAGAGCTGCACTCCTCTCCTGCAATAAGAACTTGAGCAGTACATCTGGTTCCCACTAACCTTTTTGGTAGGTAACCCCAGTTATAAGTAGAGGATTGCCTCAGGCTAGCTCTTTGCTTGCCCTGGGGACGTTGTCGATGTCCTCCAGCTCCCATCAGTCCCGTGACCGAAGCTGATTCTAGTTTAACTGGATGTTGGAAGAGCTGCCTTGGGTTTCCCATAGAACTTGTCTTTCCTGCAACTGATTCTTCTTGGCGGAAACTAATGCTTGATTAGGCGCCTCACTGCAATTTGGTGCAATGTGCCCATCCTCACCACAGCGGAAGCAATACCAGGGACGTGGCCTTCCGTGCTGTATTCTGGCTGTAGCGGTCGAAGAGTTATTTGCCCTCTGATGTGCATTTGCTCCAACAACAGTAGGGAAAGGAGGGGTCTGTGCTTGTAGGGCTGATATCTGACTCTGTAGCTCTGCTACGTGTTTCTTTAAATCTTGGACAAGAGAATCAAGCTGGGAGGGACTACTCTGGGATCTGGGGTTGTGGCGGTTCTGTGGTTTAAAGCTCCCATGTCATGCTTTTCCGGTTATTACCCGTCCCCTTGTGTGTTATGAAGGTTTTTATGCATGTAAACGGTGTGCAGAGTCAAAACCCTGAAAGTACACCCTGTAGCGAGTAAAACTCTAACACAGAAAATACCTCCCCAAAACGCCTCGTTGGAGATACGTCACTGCCATTTGATTCTTCCATTTAGTTCGGGTACCGCCTGATGTCATGCGGTACCCGGAACGAAATGGACCAATCCCGAAGAGCTATGGCCACACCAGCAGCGGCGTGTTCCTCCAGAGGTTCGAAGAACCGGCATTTCACAGACGAAAGCTTCCAAAACATTGCCCAGTTTGAGGCCGGATATGCACAGCTTGTTTGGACCGTTTGGAGCAGGGGAAGATCCAGGTACACAACCTGTAAGTTTGCATTGTTATTTGTATATTTATCAAACAAGACTGTTTAAATGTGTAAACTGTGTTGGACTGCTAAGCCATTGACACAGTGCTAACTGTGCTAACTAAGTTGCTAGAGTTTCCATATATCAACTCTAATATCAGCAGATGGCCTTGCATACATGTATCTCATAGCAGGAGAATGTCTGCATTCACACACAAAATACCTATTGACAGTATACTCCGGGTGATTTGCCGTGCGGGCAGTCGCGAAACGTAATTACATTATAGCTGGCGTAGCGTGTATGCAACCGATCTAACACACACGCTAGAGCTAGAGCTAGGTTTGATCGGAAAAACATTTTTGTGATGCTACGTTGCTAGCGTTTAAATATATCAACTACAATGTCAGCAGATGGCCTTACATGTTTGTCATGGCAGGAGAATGTCTGTAGTCACACACATGGAATACTCATACAGTATACTCCGGGTGATTTACCGTACATTGTGACAGTACATATACTGCATGTATAGCTCGAGGCTAGCTGTATGCTAGCGCAAAACAATGTATTCATGACCGTTACAATGTATGACCGAACGTAGCAGACTACCCGTATAACATTGCAATTATAAACACGTTATTGCTAGCCTAACATGAACCACTAGCTTTTGTTCATAATAGTTTTATTACTCTACATTATAGTTGCCGTTCCTCCGAGCTAACGTTAGCTACCAAGGTAAACAAAGCTAGGTTAGCATATTAGCTGGCAAGCTGTTCATTAGATTGATTAGATAGATCCACACTCCTACCACAACTACTACTAACGAATCTAAAACAACTAAGTTTCTCTAATATTTTGTGATTTGCATTTGATTTCGTCCAGCCAGATCCTGCCGGACAATACATGACGGGGACCGGACTACCACACTGAGGCCTCGTCCTAAAAAGCCCCGGCTGCTATAGGCAAGATGCCGACAACGGGGAGTGATTGACGATATACCGTGTATATATGTATATTTACGTTCATTTTGTACATTTCTAAAAATAAAGTTTAATGGAAATACTATATATAGCAAACCATGATTTGATTTCTCATCAAACAGTAGTAGTTTATAACGGGTAAAAATAACTTACTCTTTGTTATGACCGGCTCGTAGGCCACAACGGAAAGACAAGGAGACATACACGAGTTTACAAAACCACGGCACATTTGTTGTGGTAAATGCAGAGATAGGTGGTCAGGGAAGAGGATTGCTGTGCTGCTTGGAGGGAGAAGAGGCTGCCGTGTGACTCCCGGCAGCTGGCTAGCACCTCGGCTCCGGCCAGGTGTCCGTGATCGCGCTGATTAGCCTCTTCAGCTCCACCCCATCGTAAGACAAAGGCCCTGGGGCCGTCACACTCTTCTATAACAACAGTTAAAAATATATATATGTATATAAAATATACGGCTGTACCGACGCCATGATAAGACTGATGTTCGGCTGAGAGCAGCCGTTTAGACATGGGCGCAGCCTCTCTGGTGGTTGACTAATCAGAACAGAGTGGCCGAGCTGACCAATCGGAGCACACTAGGCTCACAGGGAGGGGGGGCAAGAGCTCCAACGAGTCGTTTAGTGGAGAAAGTGAATACTGCTGAATACACATGCTTGACAGAGATGCTGTATGCGAAACCAATGTGAGTTTGGAAAATTGCACAGTATAAATCTATTTTAGTATACCTCAACAATGTAATTATGATCAGTGGAAATGGCCATGACATGGGCCCTTTAAGGCTTGCTACTTGACTTTGAAGGCCCGCCACTTGTTTTTTCAAGTTCTGGGTGTCACACAGCGTGTCCACTATGGGATTCTGCTGCTGCGATGGCATGTTATTATCTCCTTCACAGGCGCAGGCACATTGAAGATGTGCTGCAACTCGTTGCCTTGGGGCTCCAAGATGTTGTCTCATCCGAACTGCTTTTGCAGCCTGCCTCTCTTCTTCTGTACGCAGGAGCAACAGAACTTCTGGAAAAGATGGTGGGTTATGTCTTCTCTGATCCAACTGAAGAGCAGTTAGCATAGCACTGTCCCAGCAACCTCTGCAAAATTGCCTCAGTAAGTGTTCATTCTGTTCTGCAGGTGCTCCACCCCCTCTTTTCACAGCCTGGCTTAGAATCACCTGCAGCCTATTCAGGTAGTGGGAGGGTTTCTCCCCGGCATCCTGTAGCATATTCATGAACTTTGCAAAAAGCTCCTCGCCGTCATCAACAGTGCCGAAAGCAGAATCCAACAGCTGCAAGTAGTCCGCTGGAGAAGTGTGAGGGCCTAGCTGCTTCACTATATCAGCTGCAGGAGATAGAAGGCTTTCAAGTATCTTTCTTGCTCTGTGTGGATCAGATATGGCCGGGTCTTTAAGAATGAGCTCAAGGTTCGCTCTCCAAGTGTCGTAATCCACTTCACTGCTGGGATTCCCAAGAGAAGGATCTGAGTCTGTTAGACGTGTGAGCAGGATAAGATGCTTGTGCATTCCTTACAATGTGCTCCACCACAACTCTCTGTATTTCAGGTGGATTAACATCATAAATCCTGAGGCTGGAAGGGTTCTTTACTCCAATAGCAGGACGTGCTGCCTCACCATCAAAGGCCAAGGGCGTTGCAGTAAGCTTGTGCTCACAGCGACGGTCATGACTGTCGGGCGAGGAATGTACTATCCTGATAACATTTTGTGTGGAATCCGTCTCAAGAGCTTCATCAGTTCTCTGTAGTGTGGGAGCATCACCGCTGGCTGCCTTGAGTTTAGCAAGTTCTTTTGCAAGGAGTTCCTCAAGTGTCTTGCCAGTTACTTGTGCAACTGCCTGCAACTGCTCCAGGTAGGTTTCAGTAGTGGTGCTGCTTATTTCAGGAGCATACACATCCGCTAGTGCTCTTAGGTGGTACAAAGTCTCAACATCAGGCTGGAATGTGCCTGGCAACAGGGGTTCAAGTGTCTGCATCGCTGTGTCATCAGTGTATTCTACTATTATATGTTCATGAAACTTTGTATTAGGAGCATCAATGCTAACCATTTTAGCAATAGAGCCATATTGTTTAAGGTGTTCATCTAATTCTTTGTCAGATTGTACATTAGGGGACCCATTAATGATAATAGAGTTCTGAATGTTGATATTAGCCGCCTTAATAACCTCCATGGTAGTTTTATATGTTTGTGTCTTCACCAATACCACTCAATAAACCAAATATATCCTGGCTAGCTCGCCACTTTTCTGTAACACATGCACCAAAAGTGAATGCTGAGCACAGAATTATTTATACGAATCAGTTTCGATCAAACCTCTCTAATATAAATGTAGAAATGTCAGTGTGTGAACCATAGACTGTATATATAAATGGACGTAGGGTCCGTGACGTCACCCATAGGATTCTGCAGAGTTGCCGAGAAGCCCTTAGTAGGCGGAGTCGGCCACTAACGGCTCGACAGTGACGTCTGAGTCTAACTCCCGCCTGCTCCAGCCTGCTCCAAATAAGGGCAAAGAGGCGGAGCCGAGGCGGGACCTGCTGCCTCCAGCTGGGAAGTAACAGAGCTAGCTCAAGCTAAGAAGCTAAGCTAACATGCTCCCCATCTGCACACTGCCGTCACATTTTACGTTTCTAAGGTAAGCGGACATGAAACTATTCAGCAAAACTATAAATAATAATCTAAGTTATTGAGTTTTTAGCATAATACTTCAGAATCTTAAAATCCCTTAACGTTTGTATGCAATGTGCTAAATGCAACACTGGAATCAAGCAAATATTAATATGTTTGCATGACATTAGTTATTTATATTTTGCTATCACTTAATTATACGTTTAATACATTTAAGTAAGCTAAGGTGTACATGTGATGGTAGCTAGTTAGTGCTCTTACCTGTGAGGCCTCCTCCAAACAGCATTATAACCAGACTGTATCATTAAAACTATAAGTACCAGTTCTAGATCCTTGACTTTAGACAAACAATTCAAAAGACAAAATGTATTTAAAGACCAATCTTTATTTGAAGGTGCCTCTTAACCTGAGATATTAGTTATACAGTAATAGTATTGACAATCTAAAAAAACTGAGCAACTCAACAGTCAACTTTATATTTCTTATTGTCTAAAGCATTTATTATTTTCATTTTCCCCTCTCATATTCAGTGTGGACGGATTGAGACAGCGTGGTGTCCAGAGAGCTGCAGAGACTTCAGGGAGAAACCTCCGTGTGATGGACGTCCTGTCTGTTGGTTTGGAGAGGACTGAGGGTCTTTCCTCTGCGAGGAGGACCAGGCCTGATGGAGGAGCCCATGCTGCATAGCTGATACCACCTGCACAGGCCTAGTCTGTCACTTTATTTGACTAAATGTGTTTACTTATACATTTAATAGGTTTACACCTTCTGTCCATATGTGCTTTTTATTTAAAACATGTTTGATTAACTTTTGGTTCACATTTCAATAAATTGAATTTGTATTTGCACTCCTTTTGTCCATTATTCTTACTGAAAATGTTAGATTACACATTCACATCGACTGAAGATTGGCCCCATTTATTTGCGTTGCAAACTCTGCGGTACAAGGTACATGTTGTGAAGCTCATAAAGTGAGGCAAATAGAAAATAATCAGCTGATGGAGTGTAGATGTGGAAATAGGTGCATTCGATCAGCTGACTTCACAATAAAAGTAGTTTCTTAGTGAATGTCCTGTACTGGTCTTAACATCTCATAACATCAGCTTTTAATTTTCCTCTTGGATGTTCTTCTTGACCCTCAGAGAAAGAAAGATGCTGAGTCGTGTCTTTCAGGCATGTCCTTTCCTAACAAAAATTACAGGAAACATAAAACATATTATTGCAGAACAAGTGTGTTATTTATGAAAGAGGTGTGTTGTGTTTAGGGGCTGTAGATATAATTATTTTGTAATTGTAATGTTTTTTATTTCAACAGTGAGCTACAAAGACAATCAGATTATGAATGAACAGTATGAAATTCATCAACATTGAAATATATTTTATTATCAAAATAATATTTAACTGTTATCAAAACTTAGTGCAACTGTAGAAGCTTGCTCTGTTCTCTCACTGAAAATAACTTTTACCACGTTTTTACAGACAATATTGAGAGATAAATAGCAGTTGTCACTATGTTAAATAGCTTTGCCTTCAATACCTTAAATTAGAAAGCTGACAGTCATATTGCTTGTTATCTAAATGTAACCCTTTGCATGGAAAAAACCCTCAACTTCACTGATGTGTAGGTGATCTAGTATTTAGTATTGTTTAATGGAATGTATATCAGTATTAAAGTCAATACTTCATTTATTTAAACCAATATCTTTCTTGATTCTTTGTACAGTATGAAAAAAGAGTATTTGTACCTGTGCTGAAGTTCACTGCTGTGAGGAGTCCAGTTCTGTCTCTCACTCTCTGGTCCAGCCTGTCTGCATCACCTGGACACTTTAAACAAACAGATATATATGTAAAGAACCATGTGTACAAACAATATAACTTATTCTCTTCTGTTGAACATGTTGGATTGTGTATTGTCCGAGTCAGGGTCCTTTTTATTTTACTGTAACTTTGGAAGTTGTGTTACCAATGCTTACTGTTTATTTGATACCAATTTGGTAATGCAATTAATAAAAACAACAAGGTTTGGGTTCGTTCTTCAGATGACTGTGACGTTAACGTGTAAGCTCAATAATGAACTCCAGCTCAACCAACCATATTGTAATATCTAAGTAATCATCTTGAAATATGACATTAATAATTGTAATATACACACATCTTAATTGTACATAATAAAATATCTCTCTAAGTTACAAGGATGACCTATTTTATCAACCTCAAACAGAAGCCTTTTGTTCTACAGTATTATCCCACTTACCGATTAAACACTTGTCTATTTCGTTTTAACCTTTATATAACAGTCTATGGTTTTAAGTTAACTTGGAGGCATACTTGCCAACCTTGAGACTCAGAAATCGGGAGCATTTCCAAAACCACCGCGGGGGGGGGGGGGGAGGGGTGCTAGTGGATCGCCGGAGCTGTATTAGATTAACATTAACATGCTTATTGTAGTTGTAAGTGCACTGCCTTGCGGCCTGTAGCACCATATGTGTGGGCTGGACCTGTATTTTACAGGAAAGGAGTGAGCAGAGGGTTTAGAATTGTCGATTCTTGTTCTTTGTTTGCTGTGACTATCTTCCTCACCTCTCAGACTTTCAGTTGCGCCGCTACGCTACCATGGAAACCAAACAATGGTGTAGCTGTATTAAAGTCCGAGTGGAAACAGTCCTGAGTAAATCTGATTTTGTCAGAAATCGGGAGAGAAATGCGGGAGAGAAATATGACCCCGGGAGGAAACGGGAGAGGGCAATGAAATCGGGAGTCTCCCGCGAAAATCGGGAGGGTTGGCAAGTATGCTTGGAGGATACGATTAGCATCGTTAGCACGATGTAGCTACCACTCGCTTACATGCTAACCCAGGCCTTAACATTCATTACGTAGCTGATTAAAATCATAACACATAAATAAAGTACTCGAATTTCACTTACCGCAAAACGGCATTCATGCACCGTCTGTTTTAACCGCAGAGCGAGTCACAATAGTCCGATATATAAGCATGAAGAACAAACAAACACGCGGGATCAAGTTGTGTTCCCTGGATGAACTGACCAGGCAGAGTCCCTGTAGCTTCATGGACGGAGCAGCTAGCAGAGAGACAAGAAGCTAACAGCAGCAGTCACTTGACAGAGCTGTCACTCAATGTGACCACGCCCTAATTTATGCAAAAACTTTAAGACCTAATATAAATAAAAGGGTCGTGTTAGAAAACAATTCACTCACAGATTCATAATCATGAAGGTGGAATCTAACTATATTCATAATAATATTTATCGGATCCATGGGTAGAAACATGTTTTTTTAGGCTGTAAAATTGGGCATTTTAACATGGGGTCTATGGAAATTGCTCCTTTCTGCAGTCATCGCCTATCGGCCAATATATGAACTACAGTTTGTGGCACTTCCGTATTGGCGTCCCGGCTCTTCCCCAGAGTTTGCCGCTTGGTGTGGACCAGCACATCAGAAGTCTAGGTTGCTCAGGAGAAAATGGATACTGTGCAACAAAGGTGAAAAGACACAAAGCAGACGTTGTTTTGAAAAGGTACAGAAAGCTATAATATTTATTCCCTTTCTTTCAGATAAACATTTGATATAGATATATATATATTCAGTTACCTTGAATTTGAGAGTATCCTGGTTTTAATTATTTGTACCTATTTATTTTATAACTATTTTGGTATCATTTAGTGTTATTACTTCTGTTTTAATTATCCCTATTTAATATAAACTAATGGTTTTATTTAAATTTAGTAGCTAAGCTATATATTCTAATTTTGGGAACCAGGACTCTGTATTTGAAATGTTATTTCAGATTCTTAAATAAAATGAAAGAAAACTTATCACATTACTTCTATACACATATAGTTATAACATATTCAACATAGTATCACACAATCAATAATCAAATCAGTTCTTGGCTCTCAACTTGTGAAGAGGAAAAGATGCACAAGTTCTTGTCCTACTATCGTGGTGGGCAGGGGTTAAGTTGGGATTTGATATGTGGGGGGGCTCTGTGTGGAGGTGCGAGAGGGGGGCGGAGGTCGAGGATCTCATTATTTGACCTTAAGGGATATACACTGTGGCCCTAAAGCAACTGCTCCATTATCTGTATCAAATGCACACATTGATGCCACCAAATGTCACAATAAAAATAGAAAGTACTACAAATAAACTGGAATTAATTTACATCTTAAATTATTAATATATATACACAAAAAAAGGTTTACAAATATCCAACATTCAAATAGCTTTTTTAAATCAACACTGCTCTGCACACTTGCTAAAGAACATTTGTGTGGAAATCTCAATTCATTTGTAGGGCTGCGTGAGTATGGCCAAAAGTATGGGAGTAAATCTGTTACGACTGAATAAACGGGTTTGAACTCAAATGCACGACTCACACAGGTTTTAACAAAAAAAAGGTTTATTCAAACCAAAGCTCTACTACAGAGGTCAAAAACTAAATGACTCTTAACGAGGAAAAACAGTTTCAAAACAAAGTCACTCTTAATGAGGAAAAACACTAACAAAACAAAATCACTTCAATGAGGAAAAAACACTAGGAGCATGGATAACTAAATTCTCAGACAACAAGACGTGGCTCAAAGCTCTGCTTGGGATTATTCCTGGCATGATACACTGGTAGTTAGTCACAGGAAACGAAACGAACTGGCACAGGACAAAGGGAGACGAGGACAATAAATACACCAGGTAATGGGGAACAGGTGGAAACAATCAGGGGCGGGGTCGACAATCACAGGTGTGGGAGACACACAAGGAAGGGAGGTCAGAGTATCTGAAACGAGAGGGAAGGTTACTATTAAAAAATAAAAGGGAAAATCACTAGACAAAGACAAAAACACTAAACTAAACTAACATCATTTGCGAGAGATGACACTGTAAACTATTTAATCATCACCAAATTCTGTGTTATTATGACCGATCATAACTCATTTACAACACATTTAGCATGGTGTACAGGGCCGGTTTTGGCATAGGCGACATAACACCCTTGTAACACCCTTTTCACCCCGGTTACACTTTTCATTTGCCCTGTACGATGGGCGCTGTAAGTGATGAAAGTGGGGGGTGTTGGCTTATCAGGCGTCCGCAGCTCACAGCCAAAGTGGGCGTGGGAGCGAGCAAGAGAGATAAATGCAATTTATGTAAACAAATATTTCCAAGGCACTCCTTTATAATTATTTGGTTAAACAGGTTTGAAATCATTTCAATGTATACTATAGGACAGTAAACCAGAAATATCGTTTAAAACTTGAGAGATACAAAAATATGCATAAATAAATGTTAACTAGGTAAAATAAGATATGAATGAACAACAAAAATAAATAAGTTACATTTATTTGTTATTGGCTGTGGTAGGTTATTGGTTATGTTCACATATTTGGTTATTAAAATGTAAACCGATCTGGCCAGCTAAAATCTCGCCTAGGGCAGAAATTGGTTAGAACCGGCCCTGATGGTGTAGGAAACGGGCTCCGTGTTACAAGACGGGTCGGGGGTTTGGCAGTACCGCTGCAGACTCTCTGCACACACACACACACACACACACACACACACACACACCACACACACACACACACACACACACACACACACACACACACACACACACACACACACACACACACACACACACACACACACACACACACACACACACACACACACACACACACACACACACACACACACACACACACACACACACACACACACACACCACACACACACACACACACTCTCTGCACGAAGGAGCCGCGGCTGCGGAGCAGAGACACACGTTCACTAAGCGGTAAAACTATATCCTGTCACAGAGATCTGCTATTTTAAAGTAAAGTCAACACATATCGACCCTAAATAAAGTCTATATTAAGAACGAGAGATGTTTTAACATATGGCTTAAACAAATGACAAATGAGCGAGGGTGATGACGTCAGAGCATCGTCCTATGTGCCGGGGCTGAGCCCCGGACAGTCCCGGCCCAATTTAACCCCTGGTTGTGGGTAACTGTAATAGTTCTCTTCTTTTAGATAGGTCGATGGGTAGCTCGCCAGACTGAAATTCGCCACAGTACACCAGCAGAGATGAGGGCAGCGTTCCAGTCAAAGAATCCTGAAAATCTCCTTCACATCACACAAAAAAAAGACCCGACCTGACAACAAGGCCAAGAGTCAAATGAATGCTTATACAATGGTTTAAATGCAAATTGAAACAGCACTTCTCTGTATATTAATCAAATCAACAAAATACACTGCACATGTTCCTAAAATCCTATTAAACAAACAATTCTAAATACAACAATTCTCAGTCAGCTTATTTAACACATCTGTCACACATGTTATTATTTTAACAAAGTGTACTAAACTCATTTTCGGCCAACCTATAACCAGCCACAGTTAGCTCCACTTTGCTCATATTCCACAACAATTAACAGACTAAGCTGTGGTCAATGCCCCTTCAATGTGCCACAACAGGCGGCAAAGCAACGTGAAGACCACCGCCAAAACCACAGACAATAGAGTGGTGCAGTGACTTCACGTCCCTCCGCTCCGCACACATTAAAGCAACACGGATACACGCTAGGCTAACGCGTTAGCAACGGTTAGCCGCGGCTAATTTAGCATCGATAATTTCATTAAAATACATATTTAACATCCGTATTTTCTCATGCAACTCACCAAGGGTATCATATAAGAGGCAATGCTCTTGGGGAAAAGTAGAAAAGTCGGTCAATCTACGTGAAAAGTTGTCAAAATAACTACAATCAAAATCTATAGTGCTAATGCTGCTGAGTCATCGTCCCAAAAGGATAAACAGCGCATCTCACTTCCTGGTAGACGACAGACACGGGGCGGGTCTAAACTTTGATTGGCTTAGCCTTGCTTTACAACCACTTTAGATGGACAGGGGATTTATCTAATCACACTAGGGATGTTAAGATTCACCGATTCGCATCGGTGCACCGGCATAAACGTTCAAGATGCGAGTGCACCGGTTGAAAGAGTGCACATCGGCTACAGTTTGGGTTGAACTCGCGATGCATCGATTGTAGCGTCTTTGTATCGGTAAAAAAACGATTCATTCATATAATATCCTCTCCTCTGTCAGCACTCAGCAGAGACGATCTTTGATCTTTGCTTCGCCACTACGGAGGCCGAGAGTCTCAGTTATCAACACACATGGAAGTCGAGGAGAAAGAGAAACACAGCGCACCGAAAAATACCTACAAATCAAACATTTGGCAACACTTCGGATTTTTCAAGAAAGACGGTCAACTTGAAGAATCGCTCGCAAATTGTAAACGATGCCGTTGTAGTGCCGAGAGAAGGGAGTCGGAGGCGGTGCATCGAAGGTGCAAATCTGGCTTTATTGAGCAGCAGAAATGGACATGCTGTCGGGTCGCAGCCCGGGAAGAGAAGACAAAGCGAAAGGGAGGAGGACACAGGCCGTGGTCTCAATTCAGGGGTTTCATCCTTCGAAGGGTGCATTCGTAGACCGCATACGTCACTTCCGCCGAAAGAAGGCTGTCCCAATTTAAAAAAAGACGAGACTCCTCCGAATGCGGCCCACGAATGCAGCCTACTTTTCCCCAATTTGAAGGATACATCTGATGTACACTCCGCGGCTACCATATCCCAGGGTGCAATGCGCGCAGGGAATGAGTTTTTTTCAAATGAAATGGCTTCCGGTCTCCCCAGCAGAGTGGATTTAAAAGCAGCAGCAAGCGGAGGAATCACTAATAAATGTGAGTATTGGGTTTTAACTTACTTTAAATTAACTAACGTCACACACGTTAAACCCAAGGGGCATTAAAACGTACATTTTCGTTAAATAATACGGATAAATATGTGACGCTAACTAGCTAGCTGGACGTACTGCACTGTTGTTTACACTTATTTTTAATTCAATTCAGAAGTTTACTAAAGTCATACAGAGATCTCTGTTATAGATACGTTATAATGTATATTACATAAATAGACCAAAGTGAAAACATTTAGACCGGTATAGCCTACAGTACGGTGGGATTTATAAAATGCTACCCTGACGTGTAGCTGCTGTTAGCTTTATTTATTTCTCTGACATGTTGCAATGTTTTACTGTTTATTAAACTTTGGGACAACATTACAACCTTTGTGTTCAGCTCATGCTGCTTTGAGGTAGAGCTAAAAGAAAAGCCTATTTTAAATATTTCCACCAGATTTGATCATCTTTTATTTAGGTTAAAGTTTATTTAATGTATCATAATCCCATAATAATAAGACAATCACAAATAGACAGCAGCCTTTTGCTTGTGTTAGTTTGTGCCGTGCTGTCGTGCACGTGTGACTGTCTTCATCTCTTTAGTTTTTTAAAAACCAGAACAGTACATCATTTTGAATGATCCTTTAGGGATTGTTTGTCTGAAATGCTTAGAGTTCAATTTTACAATAATACTTCTGCAACCCTGTGTTCAATATGATTAATTCACTTTTTTCTTTTTCTCTTGTTTTTCTCTGTAATTAGGACAATTCTGGAGAAATGGATCTGCTGGAGAAGGACCCCTAATCTGAAAAGTGCACAGCGGATCATCAGGACAGAGCTGCCATCCACCTGGACCCCCGTGGTGCTGGAGAAGGACCCCTAACCCCAGCGGATCATCAGGACAGAGCTGCCATCCACCTGGACCCCGAGGTGCTGGAGAAAGCAAACGGCGATCAGGACATCCTCCACCCAGACCTCTGCCGCCGTCCTACAGACTTGTGTCTTAGTTTCAGAATTAGATTTTGTATGTGTCCTTTCTTTTAATAGATATGTAACGATTATAGCTCGAGTCTGTCTGATTCCCCAAACAGCTGCTTCTATTACTTGCTGCACATATAATACAAATAAACAACTCCATAAACACACTTTTGCTGATATTTGTTTTACTGCTGATGATGTTAAATAACATGATTGATTTCCTGTCTCAATGATGAAAGTTATAATAATAGAAGACATGAAGCTGCAGAGAGAGGGTGGATATATTCTTACCTCTACTTTGTGATAAGATGAAAATACTATATTACATTGTAATTGTTAAACACATTGTTTATTTCATTTACTGAGGTTTTAACCATTATTTCCAACATGTGTACATAAGCAGTGGAATAATAGGATATCTCTAGGTCATTAACTGTCTTCAGTTTAATTTTATTAATACAAAAAATAGGTCATAGAAAATGTTTAATTGTGTATTTCAGCAGAGCGGGGGGTCACGATGCTGCTGGACCTGGAGGTGCTGACCTGGGGTCAGTGGGAGGAGATTTATCATCGGATCATTCATCAGATCAGTTTATTTTCTAAGGAAGTGAAACACAAAAGGTGTTGCTACAGAAGTGTACGTTGGCACAGAAAGGAGTTCAGCTGGATCAGAAAACAATGTCCTGTTAGATCTACTGAAGGAACCCTTCACTATTCTCTCTATTATACAAATGTCATTTAGATGTATTAACAATCGAATAACAAAAAGGGTGCAGTTGTTTCAGACCTCGAACAATGCCAAGAAAACTCATATTCTTTTCTTAACAACATCACTAAGGCAGAGTTTAGAGATCAAAATCTTGGTGGAATATTAAAGATATATATTTCCTATCAGAGCTTCCATGCTTGTTGGCATCCTCTCCACAAGACATCATTGCTGCTGGGTTATCTTGTGCCCCCATTGATGCACATTTTCCACCTAATATTAATTCCTACAATTGTCTCACGTTAAAAGATAAGTATTGTAATGTTTTAAATTGAATATGACGTTTTCTATGCATAATTTAGTTATTTTGTCCAGTTGCCCTTCTTTGAAAAACAAATGCTCTGAATTACCATATTTTTTATTTTTTATTTAGGAGAAATGTTGGTAGAAGTTTATAGAGACCAGAGAAAAAATAGACAAACTAAACATTAGGGGTTTCTCTTTAGTATTGTCTGTATGTATTCATTTTATTCTCACTCTTCAAATGAACAAAAGTACCCCAAAACAGATGGACAATATAATCCAATACATCTGAGTACATCTGAAGTCATTTGTATAAACTAATTACCATTATGGTGGATTCACTTTAGCTTTTGAATACATTAATGGTACATTAAGTAACTACTATTTTACTTTTAGAAAAAAATGCTTCTTCTCAAGAAAACAATCTGCAGAAACGCTGGTCTGTGGCACGACATCATTAACACGTGGAAACAAGTGAAGCTGTGTTGTGTGTGCGAAGGAGATGCAGTCATGTTGATGTGGAGGAATCTTTACTTTAACTCGAGAGCAGTTAAATTACATTTTCAGTCAAATCTGTGTTGAAAACTGTCCATAAATCTGCTTTAAGAACCCGAGTGCAAAATCAACAACTTTGTGGAGATAAAAGTGCATGAATCACATTCATTAAACTATGTGTTGACTAAAAGCTGATATTAAGACAATATTTTAGACTCTGTTCACTTACAAAACCTACTCTGCATGTAATACATCAATCTGATAAATGTGAAAATAAATAGTTTTCCCTTGTTATCTGATCTTAACTTGCATAACAAGTTCAATTTCCAGTTATGTTAGACCTGCCGAAATAACTACTTCTACGGAAGAGGATAAGGGCCACATACGTTTTTTTTTCTTTTTTCTTTAGATCTGAATTCTGTCTTTGATCTTGGAATTCTTAGAAAGAAGATTCCTGACTTCATTTTTTTCCCAGAAATTCCGAGGGGGAAAAAAGTTGGAATTCTGAGAACAAAAATCAGCACTCGGGGGGGAAAGTGTCTGAATTCTGATTTTAAAGACAGAATTCTGAGAAGAATAAAAAAAGTGAATTCTGGGAAACCAATGCGAACTCTGAGGGAGAAAAAAATCTGAATTCTGGGGAGATATTCAGAATTCTGACACAAAATTACCACTCCAGAAAAAATAATAAAAAATGAATTCTGGGAAAATATTTTGAAGTCTGAGAAAAAAAGACAGAATGCTGAGCAAAAAGTTGGTATTCTGAGAAGAAAAAATCTGATTTCTGGGAAGAAAGTTGGAATTCTGAGATTGGAGACAGATTTCTATATAAAAAGGCATTTGCATTTCTTCACTTTCAGTAAAGCGAATGATTTCACCTCCTTTTCTTCAATCCTGTGGTTTATTTCAGGTGCGTCACAGATTTATGAATCACTGGTGATGTCATGGGAAGATGAGCAGGAAGCTGAGACACCAAAACATCCCTTTAACGAGCTCACCCCTACTAACTACTACTAATTGTTTTCTACGGGAGTGGAGTGCACCAGCTGGGCGTAAAAAATAGGTCTTAACTCTAACGTCAGGCTGAACTACATCCGACTTAGGCTGGAGCCACATGAGGACGATAATGCAAACGGACCGAAATCGTTATCAAAAAAGTCTTCTGTCCACACGCAATAGGCACCAGAAACGTATCCGTTCACACGAGACCGCTCGAAAGCGCTGGATAAGCTGTAGTACATATGCCGGGCCTGTAAGTGGCGCTGTAGTTCTGCCACAAAATACATCAAAAGCAGCGAAGAAGACTTCCCGCGCATGGTTGCCATGGTTGCCCTTCTGTTTATTCTCCGCGGTGGACGCTCTGGCTCTTTTTCTCCCTCCCCGAGGCAAGCGTTTGCTCCTGCTGTAATTCTCTCCGGTTAGTCCACCAGCAGATGAAAAACACCCACCTCTCCGCCTCTTCCAAGGAACGAGGGGACCGTGCGGCAGAGTTTCAGTTCGATTTTTTGTTCGCCGGTCAACGTGTCCATTAAAGTTGAAATCTTCTGGACAAAATTAGAAAAGTGCCGGTCAGAGGTCTTCTTTGTTATTTATTGAGCTTTAAAACAAATTGATAACGACTCTATATAATAATAAAAAACGGAGCCTCTCTTTTCCTCCCCCTCTTCTGACAGCCCAGCAGCTGATCTCTGAGCAGGAGAGGTGGGGAGAGGCGGGGCTATTGCTTCATCGTTATCAGAAAATGATCGTAATCGCCCCCCCAGAGCGTTGCGTCCCCAGATCTACCCACCTTGGGACCCGTTATCGTTATCGTTTTCTGCGTTTCCATGTCGGCCTTGTGTGGCCGAACCGTCTATCATATAGACTCTATATGATAGAGAACTGTAGCGGATATGACCGTTACCGTCCTCGTGTGGCTGCAGCCTTAGTGATTTGAATTTACACCGAGTGCACCAAGCCTGACTAGTCATGGTCGTAGCTGCGCCTAGTCTTAAGATGAGCGTCAATACACGCGAAACAGTAATTGTTGCCAAGCAACACACGTCTACATCATTTAACACTCGAACTTCTCCATTCAAAGCCAGCTGTACACTTTTAAGAAAGGCCCCGTTAGCGTAAAGTCTGAGCGCAATCAGCACCTCCAAGGTTGGGAGAGCGCAGAGCTTCTGTCTGATCCGTGCTGTGGTTGAGGGGAGATCTCCTCGATTCATTCAAAACTAAACGAAACCTCTCTATCAGCTCACTGTCCGAATATATGTACAGTGGGTTTGTTCGATCACGGACGACTCTTTCTCATCTTAATGCCCTTTCGTTAAACCTGTAAATAAGACACACTGCCATCGTTATTTTCCTTCTTGCCTGTTTTACGTTACTATGGATACTAGTCTGTCTTTCCGATTTACGCCTGCTCCATACAAGGCGTAAAAGTTACACGCAACGCATTCAGTGCTTAAGTCTAAGTGGTGCACTAGTCATAACTTTAGTTTGGTCTTAACCTGACGTAGAGTTACGCCCAGTCTTACGCCCAGCTGGTGCACTCTACTGCGGGAGAGCAGCAGCACATGTGATTTTCTGTTTTTCAAGGTCTGACCAAAAGTGAATTCCTTTTTGGAAAGTCGAAAAAAGTTGAAAATAAAAAAAAAAAAATTCTAGCTTTGTTCTTTTGTAGAAAGAAGAATCCTGAGTATTTATTTATTTTAATTCTAAGAATAAAGAAATTTAATTGTGAAAAAAACATCTGCATTTATTCACTTTTACCTCTCTTCTTCATTCCTGTGGTTTATTTCAGGTCACAGCGTCACAGATTTATGAATCACTGATGATGTCATGGGAAGATGAGCAGGATGCTGAGACACCAAAACATCCCTTTAACTTTCTCCCTCTCTCTCTCTGTTACCTCATTCACACCAACGGTGTTTCAGGGCCGGTTCGGAGCTGGAGCTTGAAAAGCACTGGGTTTTCCTGTTCACACCGCAGCGGAGCAGCCTCTTAGCTCCGAATCCGGTTAGTTTCAAGCACCAAAAAATTGTTCGGCTAGAGCAAAAGCACCGCATACCTGAAGTTACCTACTGTAACTCCAGCTTCTATGAGTATTGGCGTAGCCCTCTAAGGCTATCGCTATTGGGTAATCCCCTGCGCACCCGCGCAGCACTGAAACACTTGTAGTCCACGCCCACCCGCAAGGTGGGCCCCACCCTCGGGCTCCCTTCCGGTATAAATAGGAAGGAGGCCCGACAATCTGCTCCCACACAAACAACTTTTCTTCAGCTATTCGTGGAGCCAGTGGGGCCCAGCACTTATGCCCCTTTCACACCAACGCAACTCCGGTTCAAGCTCCGTGCTAGAGCTTTTCTGGTTCAGAACCGGTTCTTCGGTTTAGCGCCGGCTCTTTTCACACCGCTCAGAGCCCGACTGGTGCTGCCGCTGCTGCGTCATGACGTCACAGTTTACGTCGCTGATTTTCTCCCACAACAACAACGGGCCGGGGACTGCGTCGGGTCGATGATCGTGTTGCTTTTAATCATACGAAGCCAGATTAAATTAAATAACGACTTCTCCAACCTTATACTTTTCTCCAGAGTGCCGTGGTTCATTGTTTATTAATGTGTTTCAGCGGCATTTACCGACCGCTGCAGTGCTGGCTACTCTTCCACGGGAGTGTATTCTCCCGTTAGCTCCGGGTTAGCTCACACGGCTCTAAGTATTCACTGTCTGACTGTCACACAAGCAGCTGATACATATCCCCAGTTCCCCTTAAGTGAATGTGTGTCAGTCTGAATTGACGCTGTTTGGCATCACAACGCTGTTATGAAGTTTCTCTGGTATACATGGGTGATGTTAGCATAGCAACCGAAGCTAAACTGACTACTTGCTAAGCCGTTTTCTACAGGCACATTTTACCGGCGTATTTTTCATTATGATTCTACTTGTGATAGTCGGACATGACAACCTGTGCAGCCCATGTATTGATTCCATCCGATAGCTGCTATAATAACAAACAAAACGTCTGCCTGCTCTCCACAATGATCAATAACAGCGAACGGATGGTCAAAGTAAGGTACAAATAAACAGAATCACACGAAGCCTGGTTAGTGTGCCTGACTTTATAAAGTGTGTTTTTTTTTACAAGTGTGTGGTTGCGTTTTAGTCACTTTGCTCAGCACTACTGCTGGTTACAACTTTTATTTGCCGTACTCTCCTTAACTGTTAGCTCAGGTTAATCTCGCCCCCCTCCGACGTAAGCGTGACGTATGCGGTTCTTGCTTCTAGACGGACAACTTTTTGGTGCTCGAAACGAACCGGATTCCGGAGCTTAGAGGCTGCTCCGCTGCGGTGTGAACAGGAAAACCCGGTGCTTTTCAAGCTCCAGCTCCGAACTCTGTGTATTCTTGTATGTTAGTGTGATGGTTGTATGTGGCTGCCTGCTTGAACATGTCCCAGTCTGTAGTGTCAAAGCAGTCTCTGGTTGCGGTCGAATAGTCCATTTAGCTTAGGAACCTTCCTAACGGAGTGAAATTACCCGGAAGTCCCTCAATGGCAGCCATGTAAGTGCTGTTCGAATTCTCTAGATGAAAGGAAAGGAGGTTTCAAACTTCCTTTATAACCTCCTTTAGCTTAGGAACCACTGGACCTCCCTCACCGAAAGGAGAGGAGAAAGTGCTGCCCCACAATGCCTTGCAGCCGCAGCATTTGCCGTCACACAACAGTCGGCCGTTCACGGAAACAACCGATTATGACGGAGAAAGATATCATGAAAGTTACGGTGCTTATTAAGTTTTAAAACGTATGTGGTAAGTTGCCAAAGTGCTTTGTTTTGAACGTTCATCAGTATATAATCAAAAAGAGAAATATGAACGTTAGTTTTTACTGAAATGATGAAATAAAGTCAACATTTCACAGTCTTTACTGAGCTGTGTGGGGTTTGTTCAACTTTTAAAAGATGTTTGAATGGTGATATACACAGTGATAGATGTTAAGGACTAATGTTTATAATAAATACATTTGTATTGATTTGAAGATCTTTTCATACAATCATACGTATTGGGATCATTTGTATTAATGTGGACCGGAGGGAGAGGGTGACGAGCATAAGTTTCACTTTCCTTTTTTATTTCAATTCCAACTTTGGTCATGAAGAATATGTTTCTCTGTTGTCCCCGTTCATAAGCATAAAACAACAGCATCAGAGCACGGTGCAGAGTCTCTAGATGAGTTACGAGTAGTCCCTCGTTCTTATTAAACATCCATGTTGTAGTCCGCTGTATAGAAAACTGAAGTTTCCATAGTTTCCCCACAGCAGCAGACGCACATTTATGACCTCCGCTGGCGCATCATAAACACGTCGGATAGTGAAAGTGCAGTCGCTTCTCTAAAGTACCGCAGTCTCTTCTCCTAAATCCTTTTGAATTCTCCTATCCACTATCCCTTAACCCCGTGACGTTTCACTCCGATTGATAATAAATACAAATAAAAAATAAGATAAAACTAAAATAAGAGCAAAATAAATAATAAATAATAATTAATTGATAATAAACACAAGTTAAGAATTCAATTTAAAAACAGCCGGCACTTGCAACATAATCAAAGCAATCAATGATGTAGTTGTAGGTAGATATACATCTTTATAAAAACATGTTTAATAATTTAAAATTAAGCTATTGTTGTTAACAATATACATAAGTAAACTTAGAAGTGTCCGCAAAGCTGCTTAAACAGTGTGTGAGTGTGTGTGAATGTTAGTCTCCCTGAGCACCTTGCATGGCAGCCTCTGCCTCTGTATGAATGTGTGTGAACGGGTGAATGTTGATATGTTGATGGCTTAGTCTGTTCAATTAAAAAAAATCTAAGCACATGAGGCTTATTTCCCCTTGTTCTGTTTATTAAGGGAAGGATTTTATACTTCTTAATCTATGAATCTGTAGCTGGACTTCAGACGGTGATGTCAGCAGTGTGTGTGGGTGTGGTTTGCTTCATGAAGTCTGTATTTAAGGAGGTGTTGCTGCAGACTAACTTCACTTCCTCAGCTCAGCAGCAGACCAGTTCCTCCCTCCATCACCAACTATGGCCAGCAAACATGCCCACAATGGTAAGTGAATACACTTTATTGTTAATGATGATTGCATATTGATAGCAACTTTTGATTGTAATATATATTCATAGACACAGTTCATGTTGTAGTTAACAGATGTCAACTCTTCTATAGAGGGGTTTGCTTCAATAAAAAACTACATTAAAACATTGGAAAATCAACCTCCAGTATTTGAACTTGGGAGAGACACTCCATTGTTAATATCAATAACCTTTTGATATTATAATTTAAAAGTTCAGTATCATCACAATCAGCTCTTAAAAGAAAAATATTTTCATTACATTTATATTAAGCATTGTAAAGCAGGGGTGCCCAACCTTTTTTGAACCAAGAGCTACTTCTAAAGTTGCCAGTCTGTCGAGATCTACAGTCCAAATAGAGGAGGAGGAGGAGGGGGGGGGGGGGGGGTGCTAGTGAATTGTCAACGGGGGAGGGGGGTTAGTTAATTGTCAACGGGGTGGGTGCTAGCAAAACTGTCAACTGGGAAACGGCGGACCTCTGTCGGTGCAACTCATAGACTGTATATATAAAGGTGCAACTTCAATGATGCCATTTAAAAACATAAAAAATGAAGGGCGGTGACGACCGGCTGTTCTGTGATTCACCAGATTCTACAGATGGCCAGTGTCACTACCCGATCTGTCCCCCTGCCCGATCTGTACTGCGCATGTGCGAGATGGTCCGCCATATTGGACCACTACATACGGCAACTCTACTAGGACACTTGACACAGTGGCTTTTGGCAAAGCAGAAAAAGAACCGAGAGAGATATTGTTATTACAACGTGACTTCACTATTATTTAACAACTATTTTTATTGGGTTCTTTTATTTGGGGTTAATACATTGTCAGAATAAGTGAGACATGGATTTAACTTCTGTTAGACAGCTATCATTCTGAATAAATATTTACTCTGAATGTATGCAAAAATGTATGGCATATAGCTGTCTAACAGAAGTGAAATCCATTTCTCACTTATTCTGACAATGTACTTAGTACTAAGTGTGGAGGAAACTTGTATGTATGGCATATAGCTTATTCTGATTTAACTAGATAGGACACGGCTGGCTTGAGCGATCCACTTGATAACCAGCGTCGTAGTACAGTTTAGCGAGAGCGCGTATGTTTTGGATTGGGCCAACCGGCTAACTCAACATATCCAGGTTAGGAAAATCCGGCTTCGTAGTACAGGCCTCCGGTGTTCATTGTCAGTTTGTCTTGTCTCATGCCAAAGTCAGGTTATGCTCTCTTTGTTATCAAGAAAGTTGTTACTCACAACGTGAGATTTTTTTTTTTTCTCATTTTGTCATCTCATCCTGAGATTAGATAGTGATCATTTTTTGTTCATCTTTTGGAAAAATAAAGTATCTTACAAATACTTTACCTCTGTCTCCCGGGTCGTGCAATTGGGTCCTATATCCTGAGTGTCTGAGTTCATAACAGATATGATATGAATGATAATGGGACACAAGCTTTCTTAACGCTAATGTTATAATAGTCAGATTGCTCTGAAGATGGGAGGGGATATTCTATTAATTTTCACGTTCACACAGTCAGTTGATTTTTGCCGGCCGTCTTTCCTGCAACGGCAGTTTTTCTGTATTTCCTCTATCCTGTAATATGACTTGATAGCTTTAAACTCCGCACACGGAGCTCTGATTGGTCAGCAGGCGGTGCTTTCACTGAGTTGATCTCTTAGCCTGCAACCTAACCTGCTCCCGAGGAGGTTAGCCGCTCAGCATAAGTTACCATGGAGATCTAGCCCGCTAAAAAGAGAACCAGCGTCGTAGGACCGGAAAGCCAGAGTTTTCCCTGAAGTCAGCTAAGAGAACATCCAGCTTCGTAGTACAGGCCTCAGGACTCAAATGCAGTTAAAAAGGGAAGCGGGTTTCAAAACAAAAGCGAGCTTTATTAATCAAAGCTGTTGACATGGCAAAAAAACAGAATCATAAGTCCAAAACACGTAGCATGAGGACAAAAACCAACCTGGAACGTGAGAAAAGACAACGAACCGACATGGAGCACAGGGGAAGACAAGACTAAATACACAGAAGGGCAAGACACAGCTGGGCAGGGGAGGCAGAAACACAAGGGTAACAGGTGAACACAATCAGACAATCAGGCACAGGAGGGCAAACACAGGAAGGAAGACAAGACACAGGGAGAACAGAATTTCAAAATAAAACCATGACTAGACAAAAACTAAAATCGTGACAGGACCAAGTAAATGCAGGAGTTTATATAAATGTAAATAGAAAAAGAAAGGCAAGAACAGAATGTAATGTACAAATTGAATATTGTACATTTAAAATACTGTTTTTGTTGTAATAGATATTATGCAGAATGCATGTACCACATTGTTGTGAAAAAAAAGGGCACTAAAAGGTTTTTCTTTTTTTTTCGCCCACCGATCAGAATCAAACATATACAATAACGAGGCGCTCCGGGTTGTGATGGTGGGGAAGACTGGAGCTGGGAAGAGCGCCACAGGAAACACCATTCTGGGAAAAAGCACTTTGAATCAGAGTTCTCTGCTGAATCTCTGACTACTGTCTGTGACAAAGCCAGTGGTGAGGTGGAGGGACAAAAGTTTGCTGTCATTGACACTCCAGGTCTGTTTGACACCAAGATTGATGAAGAAAAAAACAATAAAACATATTGGCCAGAGCATTGTTTTGCTGCTCCTGGACCTCATGTCTTCCTGATCATCATCAGACTGGGCAGATTCACAGAGGAAGAAAAGCTAGCAGTGAAGAAGATTCAGAAATCTTTGGAGAGCAAGCAGACAGATACAGCATGGTCTCTTTACCCACGGTGATCAGCTCAAAGGAAACCTATTGAAGAGTTCTTGAAAATGAAGATCTGACGGAACTTGTTTTCATGTCACGGGCAGTACCACGTCTTCAATAATGAGAAGGATCGTTCTCAGGTCAGAGAGCTGCTCGACAAGATCAGAAAGATAACAAAGAGAACGGAGGAAGCCATTACACCACAGAAATGTTCCAGGAGGCAGAGAGGGCCATAGAAGAGGAGAAACAGAGAATCCTTAAAGAGAGAGAAGAGGAAATACGCAAAGAGGAAGAGGAAATGAAAAGATTTCGGAAAAGTATGAGAAACTAATTAAGGAAGCAGGGGCAGACATTGAGAGGTGATTAACTTAAATGGCAAAAGAAATTGAGGAGGAAAGCAAGAGAATTAGAAAAGAACAGGAGGAGAGAGCCAGACAGGAAGCTGAGAACAGCTCTTCCTTATTGACAAGGATTATAGAGTATATAATAAAGTTTTTCAAACCTGGAAGTAATGAATGAAACCACAACGTGCAGGACAGGATAATTAACGTGTGTCTGATAATTAAAATAAGATGGGACAATCAAGGCTGTGAATCATTGAAAAGAAGTTGAATAAAATCACAACACATGTACGTAAAACATTTGGGAAAAATGGAAGTTGAAAAATAAAGACACAATTATGCTTTACGCTGAAACAGTCTGTTTATGGTTCTTTTTTAAAACACTTTTTGAAAATGCGCTCAACTGTATGCTGTAACTGGATCAGTGACACACCATTAAAACACAGCAGCAGACCGCTGAAGGGGCAGCACACTGTAAACTATCAATTAATGTAGCATCTGTAACTTTATTAATATCCATGAAGTATCTGTCTGTTGTCTTCAAATAAATTCCATTTGTGCATTCTAGTTCATTTCTGTGTTTCTTTAATGTCACTTTTGAAATGTGTGAATATTGATTGAATAGGCCTTTTTTACATTTAAAACATTCTTATATAGTCTGTAAAACACCAGATATGTAGAAATAAAAAAGTTACATATTTAACAAAGGCTACACTTGTTCTGTTTAAGGCAGGGGATTTTTCATAGCTTTCAGTTGATGAAGCGTCGCACTGTAGCTTAACGTAAGACATCAATAAACTGATGTCAGCAGTGGTAAAGGTGCGGTTTGTTGCATGAAGTCTGTATTTGAGGAGCAAATATGCCAGAAATGTTAGTAGGTCAATAAATCATATTTCTAGTGTTGAGTGCAATTCAACTAATGACATATTTATATAAAGATAAGTAGCTTTTCAAAGCTCACAATGAACAGATGAGAATTCTCAAAAGAGAAACGTTAAATGTTCTACAATCTCCAGCAGTCTTGTGACCTTGATGATAAACTCCTCAACGATCTGTTTAACAAGATCAGAAATAAAACAGAGAAGGAAGAAACTGAAATGTCCCAGAGGGCGGATGGTGAAATAAGAAATGGAGGATGAGCTCACATTTCATATCTGAATATGACAAAGAAATGTTCCAACCTCTGAATGAGAGTTTAGGCCTTTTCTTTAGGGACAACATTCACAAACATGATTAGGTTATATCTCTCACAGGCTCCGCCCTCTACTGGACTCTATGGGTACTACCTTATCATGCAAGCATTCACCTACTGAGACTTCAGTGAGTAAATATTGCAGTTCAGTGAGTATATTTTGCATACAGTAAGTACACTGAGTATTGTTTGCAGTACATTGAATATATATTGCTGTATAGTGAGTATATTTTACTTTTTAGGAAAAGCGCCACATAAATCCTGTGTATTATTATTATTATTATTATTTGTATTAAGACAGAAGGTAAAGAGTGAATTCAGAGACTCCCGACTAGAATGACAAATATCGTTAGTTATTCCTATTCCGTCAGCCAGGAAATCGTTTAATCATAAACGTTTTCATTTTCAGGGGGGCCACAGAACCGCCCCTGCCTCCTCCATCACAATGAGGGATAATACTGTGAGATAATGGTCTCCTCCCCAGGGGGGAAGGGTGTTTTCTGCAGGAGAAAGACGGCTTTTTTGATTTTGATTTATTTCGAGCGTGTAAAACAATAATACAAATAATAATAATAATAATGTAATGAAACAAGAGAATTATGAAACTGTACAAAATTAAGCAGTATCAAATTGATAAACAAAAATATGATTGACTTACAAATGATATATAAACAAATGATCTACCTAGTTACACATCCGAAAAGGGTGGAAATAAATGAACCCTTATGTAATCCCTTACAGCGGAGGATGACTGCTCATCATCAGAGGCATTCAATTCAATTCAAAGGTTTTATTGTCATATGCTCAAAGCTACAGTGAAGAAATGGCAATGAAATGATTCTGACCTGAGCTCCTCCAATAATGCAACATATATAATAAAATGCAAAAATACAAAATGAAAAGTATAGTGCAAGAAGTCCATACATGTCAATAAAATATGATAGAACAGAATATGAAATGAAATAATCTAAATTAAGACAAAATTAAATACAGTTTATTGCGGTGATAACTATTTATATAAATGAGTAGGCTTTTGCAGATGAACCATTTAAACCCCTTTAGGAGGACCCCAGATTGCTGCCTCGGTAAAGAGGCAGCAAAGCCTTGGTGCATAGGCTACATACAAGTGAAACAACAATTTAAAAAACACAGATAGCGAACTATTATAGAGTGTTCTTAAATAGTTCGCTATCTGTGTTTTTCATTTTCATTTTCCTTTGATGTATGCACCACGACACCAAGTCAAATTCCTCGTTCGTGTGAAGCCACCTGGAGATAAACCTGACTCCGATTCTGATTCGGTAAAAGGGGAGGAGGATGAAGAGGAGGAGGGAGAGGAAGAGGGAATCCTGCAGTCACACTGAGGCTGACGGAGGTCCCTCAGGTGATGGAGCACCTACTCCCAATGATGGTACCACAGCTGAGGCTAACTGGATGCTACCTGGACTTCAGCTGATGGTGATTAGTGAGTCTGTCTATGAACTGCATGATGTAACCCTCTGTCGGTCAGCAGGGGGCGCTCTCACACTCTGTGGGGTTGGCTGCATGATGTAACCCTCTGTCGGTCAGCAGGGGGCGCTCTCACACTCTGTGGGGTTGGCTGCATGATGTAACCCTCTGTCGGTCAGCAGGGGGCGCTCTCACACTCTGTGGGGTTGGCTGCATGATGTAACCCTCTGTCGGTCAGCAGGGGGCGCTCTCACACTCTGTGGGTTGGCTGCATGATGTAACCCTCTGTCGGTCAGCAGGGGGCGCTCTCACACTCTGTGGGGTTGGCTGCATGATGTAACCCTCTGTCGGTCAGCAGGGGGCGCTCTCACACTCTGTGGGGTTGGCTGCATGATGTAACCCTCTGTCGGTCAGCAGGGGGCGCTCTCACACTCTGTGGGGTTGGCTGCATGATGTAACCCTCTGTCGGTCAGCAGGGGGCGCTCTCACACTCTGTGGGGTTGGCTGCATGATGTAACCCTCTGTCGGTCAGCAGGGGGCGCTCTCACACTCTGTGGGGTTGGCTGCATGATGTAACCCTCTGTCGGTCAGCAGGGGGCGCTCTCACACTCTGTGGGGTTGGCTGCATGATGTAACCCTCTGTCGGTCAGCAGGGGGCGCTCTCACACTCTGTGGGGTGCATGTTTAAACCATAGACTGTATAAACATGTTAAAGGTACCTTGGCTGAAGAGGCCGGCTCGCTGCAGTCCTGCAGAGCTCTGCAGAGCACGGACACCAGCCGCTGCTCCACCTGCTCCACCTGCAGCTGGAACTGATCCAGGAGCAGCCGGAAACCCTGAGAGAGAGAGGAGGGGGGGGGTCAGACGCAGCTCAGAGGCACACAGGAAGCTGCTTCTCACGGCTCTCACCTGCTGCTCGGGGTCGGTGGGATCACAGCTGCACTCTGACAGAGAGGTCACATGAAGCAGGAAGTCCTGATACACTTCCTGAACCTCCTCCGTCCACTTCCTGCCGCCAGCACCCGACACCACCGCCTCCTCCAGCTGACGGAGCTGCAGACTGACCCTGAACACCTCCTGCACAGGGGGGGGGGCATCATGAGCACTGACAAGGTGTGTGTGTACCGTGTGTGTGTGTGTGTGCGTGTTGTGGTGTGTGTGGTGTGTGTGTGTGTGTGTGTGTGTGTGTGTGTGTGTGTGTGTACCTGGATGTTCTGCAGGTGTAGCAGGAAGTTATCCAGGTGGAGGAAGACGAGGTATGAAGGGAAGTCCCAGCTCTGAGCGGCCCCCTCCTGCAGCACACACACACACACACCACACACACACACACACACACACACACACACACACACACACACACACACACACACACACACACACACACACACACACACACACACACACACCACTGCTTTCAGACGTAGTTATTATGAAGTTATTACCAGAACTGATAATAATCCAATGCAGAGCCAATCATGTAATAATACATTATTTATCGGGCTGTCAGTCGATTAAAATATTTAATCAATTAATGATTGTCCATAGTTATTGCGATTAATCTAAAATTAATCGCGCATTTTGTATCTGTTCAAATGTACCTTAGAGGATATCTTTCAAGTCTTTAATACTCTTATCAACATATGAGTGGACAAATATGCTTTATATGTTTTGTTTATTATCATTTGAACAATACAAATATTCTCATGAATATAAACACAACAACCTGAACATTACAAATATTCGCCTCAATTCAACTGGAACCTCTCTCATACAATAATACTGTTGTGTGTGTGTGTGTGTGTGTGTGTGTGGTGTGTGTGTGTGTGTGTGTGTGTGGTGTGTGGTGTGTGTGTGTGTGTGTGGTGTGTGTTGTGTGTGTGGTGTGTGTGTGTGTGTGTGTGTGTGTGTGTGTGTGTGTGTGTGTGTGTGTGTGTGTGCACCTTGCTGCAGGTCTGTGTGGATGTCTCTGAGCGTGGACAGGTACACGCTGTCTGCCTGCTGGACGATGGAGGCCACTGCTGTGCTCTGCTGCTGCTCAGCTGTAGGACACAGTGGAGAATACTTATAGAAGAAGAGGAGGATGAAGTCCTCTCTAATGTCTCACATGCAGAGCACTCAGCACAGAGTGAACTTTGACCTCTGCTCTCAACCCATCCTAGGGTTAGGAGCAGAGGGCAGCTATTGTACACACAGTAGAGTGTGAGACCTGGAAGGCTTCTCAATACTCTAATTTCCCCTCCTCGACTCCTCTGTCCTCCGGTAGTGACCCGGAAATGGATTTCAGCGCGCCATGTTGAAGGGCATCTCATTTCTCTAAATGCACATCGAGGACCGAGGATCCAGCGCTCCGCCTCCGTAAGATGCGAGCGAGAGAAACGAGGAGGAGACGCGAGGACAGAGGAGTCCTCAGGTATTAATTGGGATGTCCTCGTTCACTCAAACGTCACTTTTAAACGACGTCTGTTAATGATGACATGTGCACAGCTGTATCCCCTCTCATCGGTCTTAAAGGTGGGGTATGTCATTTATTTCAGAAACACTTGTTGTTATATTCCATGGAATGCTCTTAACATCCAGATAGCAATGAATATATTAAATGCTTTGACAAAAAATCCATAAATAAATATCATCTGTGGAAGCTGTAGTACTGTAAAAAGCACGACCAATCATCTGAGCCGGCTAAAATAACTGGATGGCCTACCTGCTGTCAGCCTTCCATCTGTGCACAAACTTATCTCGTGCCCTCATTGGTCATGTGCGCGTTCGTGTGTGTTGGAGGAGGGGCTCTGTAAGGAAGTCGAAGGAAGAGGCAGGTTTGTTCCGGTTGTGTACTTTCAAATTCTAGCGCACTCGAGCTGGTTTCTCCAAAATGACATACCCCACCTTTAACTGAATAACCTTTAGAACCGGCCCATTTGTTGTTAAATATTTATTTAAATGAATGAATCTTTCTCTTGTTAGTCAAGGAATTCAATGTATGATGGTTGGTTCTGCTTTTGTGTTCCGTTGTGGTGTAAAATGTAGCCTACGTTTAAATTCAAATATAATGATAGTAATGTGAAAGCCTTTACTCTGAACATGTGTGTCCTGTAGATCCCCACATTCACCACAAACCCACATTCAGGACTGTGTATTTAAAATAATTCAACTACTGAATATTTTAACACAAAACTATAAAATAATTGTTATTTATCAAGATCTAGCCATTTGTGAAATAGCTTTCTAATAGCTAGGGTTTTAGGGACGTTCAAGATCATTAAACATGACTTCAATTGTTAGTATAACCTTAAGAAATGAATTGCACATAATAATTCCCACGGAGCTGTGAGCACTTAGATTTATGTGACGCTTTCCCACTCATTCTTCCAGTTCTCCGTTTTCCTGAGTTGAAATGGACCAGCTGTGAAGGTGGCTTTTATACGAGTAGTGAAAACACTTCTGCGTAGTCTGCTCTCGTGTCTTGATCGATTTCCGGGTCAAGTCCCGGAGGAGGGGAAGAGAGGAGTCGAGGAGGGGTATTGAGACGAGCTTATGGTGTCTGTAGGACACAGTGTGAGAGTAGGACACAGTAGAGTGTGAGACATGGTGTCTGTAGGACAGTGTGAGACATGGTGTCTGTAGGACACAGTAGAGTGTGAGACATGGTGTCTGTAGGACACAGTAGAGTGTGAGACATGGTGTCTGTAGGACACAGTGTGAGACATGGTGTCTGTAGGACACAGTGTGAGAGTAGGACACAGCAGAGTGTGAGACATGGTGTCTGTAGGACACAGTAGAGTGTGAGACATGGTGTCTGTAGGACACAGTGTGAGACACGGTGTCTGTAGGACACAGTGTGAGAGTAGGACACAGCAGAGTGTGAGACATGTGTCTGTAGGACACAGTAGAGTGTGAGACATGGTGTCTGTAGGACAAAGTGTGAGACATGGTGTCTGTAGGACACAGTAGAGTGTGAGACATGGTGTCTGTAGGACACAGTGTGAGACATGGTGTCTGTAGGACACAGTGTGAGAGTAGGACACAGCAGAGTGTGAGACATGGTGTCTGTAGGACACAGTGTGAGACATGGTGTCTGTAGGACACAGTGTGAGACATAGTGTCTGTAGGACACATAGAGACAGACCTGCTGCTGGATGTGGAGCAGGTTCTTCAGGCGGTTCCTCCAGAAGTTAAACTCCTCGCAGGGAAGCGGCTTCAGGCCGTCCAGAACCGCCTGAGACGAGTCCTGCTGCAGGAACTCTGACACAAGCTCCGCCCACTCAATGATCGTCCAATCACAGGCGTGGAGAAGCTTCAAGTCGGACAGCTTCCTGTTAGAGGAGAGAAGGAGGATCTTCTCTCTGACAGCTTCCTGTTAGAGGAGAGAAGGAGGAGCTTCACTTTGACAGCTTCCTGTTAGAGGAGAGAAGGAGAAGCTTCAAGTCGGACAGCTTCCTGTTAGAGGAGAGAAGGAGGAGCTTCACTTTGACAGCTTCCTGTTAGAGGAGAGAAGGAGAAGCTTCAGGTCGGACAGCTTCCTGTTAGAGGAGAGAAGGAGGAGCTTCACTTTGACAGCTTCCTGTTAGAGGAGAGAAGGAGAAGCTTCAGGTCGGACAGCTTCCTGTTAGAGGAGAGAAGGAGGATCTTCTCTCTGACAGCTTCCTGTTGGTGTGATGAACGCTGTCAGAGATGGATGTCTCACCTCTCGTCCACGTCGTCATGGAGATCTCCATCGTGGTCCACATCCCCATGGAGACGGTTGTCATGGAGAGCATGGGCTGAGGCAGGAAGGTGCGCCCGTGGATCTGAGCCTCCATCACCAGCGCCTCGTTCTTCTGGCGCTCCATGAACCTCAGTGCCTCCTCGGCTACACCGGCCGCCCAGCCGCCGCTCGGGTCCGGGTTACTGAGCAGCGGACAGGTGACCTTCAGGGACGACACACCTGGTTACACTCAGACCTCATTCCTAACTTAAAGTGGACCTATCATGCTATATTTGAATAATATAGTGTAGGACCATACCTATATAAGGCATATTTATACTTTTTTTTCTTCAAAATACCAAACAGATCATACATTTTAGCCATGCCTCATTTTGCTCAATTTGACAATTTCTAGCTCTGGTCAGATTCAGTGAGAACAGCACCATCTACTGGCCTGGCATATGTACTACAACGTCTCCAGCGCTTTCGAACGGCAATGGCCGTGGCTGTCTCCTCCTGATTGGTGGAGTTGGCCCAATAGCCGTAGCGCCACCGTCCTGACGTCAGGACAGTGTTCAAATCTGGATCAGTTTTTATCAGATCCGTTGCAGCCCCTTTTTAGAGATTTGGGTATGGAGGAAAATAGAGAGGGTTGTGTTTTCTGACACTTGGTGAGTTCCCTGGAACACCGGGGACACATATTCATGTAGAAAAGACGTACAAAAGTGCATTTTGCATGATAGGTCCCCTTTAAACAAACTATCACCTTCACATGATCTGTAACTCCTAACCTAGCCTAGCACCACTCAAAGGTCAAACTGGGATTGCTGCGATCAAAAAAGTGTTTTACTTTGATCGTGATCACCGCTGACCTTTCAAAGCACAACCAATCGGAGAGCAGCAGTAGGAAGGAAGGAACCAATCGGAGAGCAGCAGTAGGAAGGAAGGAACCAATCGGAGAGCAGCAGTAGGAAGGAAGGATCTGAAATGAACTGACATCTTAAAGTCAGCCTTAACTTGAATGAACCTTAACCTAATGTTAGCCTCAATATTTGCATTATTAGTGCGAATGCTGTTTACAGCATTCCACTATAGTTCTTCGAATCTTTATTAGTGCGAATGCTGTTTACAGCATTCCACTATAGTTCTTCGAATCTTTATTCTTCCCCTTAATATTTAGTGCGAATGCTGTGCCACAGCATTCCACTATAGTACTTCAATTCTTTATTAGTGCGAATGCTGTTTACAGCATTCCACTATAGTACTTCAATTTCTTTATTCTTTCGCTTATTATTATTTCAGCAATACTTTGGCTCTCCATAACCTCAGCTTACTTTCAGCTACAGAAACCATTCAAATATCAAACTATTCAGCCTGTTCAGGAATCGATGGGAAACGTTCAACTTTTTAAAAATATTTTATACTTTTTGAAATATTCAGCTTTTTAAACTCTTTTTTTTAACATTGAAGTCAATGGGAGATGCCTTCAAATCCTCTTTTCCTACACTTTGCGCCAAATGCTACTCCTTCCACATACTTTCAGCTAGACACTTCATTCCAACTTTCAAATGATCACAACACCTTCAGCTATTCAAAATTGACTTTTATCTTTGATATCTTTTACACTTTTTGAGATAATTAACTTTGTTTGGAGCTTGGTAAAGAGGCTTTCTTCAGATTTTAACATTAGTGTGGATGGAGCAGCTCGTTAAGTCTAGAGTGCTTTGATCTCAAAACAGAGTGGAGGGGTGCTTCAAATTCTCCCCAAAAATGTTTTAAACTTGCCATAATTCCCAAACCCTACACTCCTCAGACATATTTTGTCATGAAAAACTTAGGAAAACCTCTCCTAGGTTGGAAAAAAAAAAGAATTAAGAAGAAATATTAAACAAAATGCCTCTTGAGGGCATGAAGAGACAACAAGTCCAGCTAGCTCCCAATTGATTCCCATGTTAAATCTTTCCGGAACTTTCTTCAGAACAGAGAGAAGTACACTTTAGACAAACTGCTCCCATCTCCACATTTTACACACAAAACCAAAAAAAAACAACATATATCAGTTCATTGGGGTTCCCTGATGCTCACGGTCTGGTATTTTTTTTATAGGAGCCATAGTTTTTGAACAGTTGGCAAAATTGTCAGATATACTCCTCAATGCATTCTAATGGGCAGTTGGTTGTCATGGTGTTGATTGGAGCCACGCACACACCTGAGTGACATCATCTAATCAGAACAGACACCATGGAAACCTTTGATCTCTGGGTTTACACACACAGGTGTTGTAAACATTCATTCACTACTACTTACATTTAATATCTTTATTTAACTCCTTGAGCCTAATTTCAGCTGCAGGAAACCATTCAAATATCAAACTTTTCAGCACATGATGGGAAACTTTCATTTTTTTCAAAATATGTTATACTTTTTAAATTTGATATCTTTTACACTTTTTGAGATAATTAACTTTGTTTGGAGCTTGGTAAAGAGGCTTTCTTCAGATTTTAACATTAGTGTGGATGGAGCAGCTCGTTAAGTCTAGAGTGCTTTGATCTCAAAACAGAGTGCAGCTGTGCTCCCCAAAAAATGTTTTAAACTTGCCATAATTCCCAAACCCTACACTCCTCAGACATAATTTTTCATGAAAAAACGTAGGAAAACCTCTCCTAGATTGGAAAATAAAAAAGAATTAAGAAAAAATATTAAACAAAATGCCTCTTGAGGGCATGAAGAGACAAAAAGTCCAGCTAGCTCCCAATTGATTACCATGTTAAATCTTTCCGGAACTTTCTTCAGAACAGAGAGAAGTACACTTTAGACAAACTGCTCCCATCTCCACATTTTACACACAAACCAAAAAAAACAACATATATCAGTTCATTGGGGTTCCTGATGCTCACGGTCTGGTATTTTTTTGATAGGAGCCATAGTTTTTTAACAGGTGGCAAAATTGTCAGATATAATCCTCAATGCATTCTTAATGGCACTCAGTGCTGCAGTTGGTAAATCGTCATAAGTCGTCACCATGGTAACCTTTCATCTCTGGGTTTACACACAGGTGTTTGTAAACATTCATTCACTACTACTTACATTTAATATCTTTATTTAACTCCTTGAGCCTAATTTCAGCTGCAGGAACCATTCAAATATCAAACTATTCAGCCTTTTCCGCACATGATGGGACACTTTCAACTTTTTCAAAATATGTTATACTTTTTAAAACATTCAGCTTTTTAAAGTCTTTTTTTTAACATGGAAGTCATTGCAATGCATTTGAGCTGTAACATCTCTCTCTCTCTCTCTCTCTCTCTCTCTCTCACAGACAGACACACACTCTCTCTCTCTCACACTCACACTCATACTCTCTCTCTCTCTCTCAGACAGACAGACACACTCTCTCTCTCTCTCACTCTCACACACACACACACACACACTCTCTCCCTCTCTCTCACAGACACATCAAGAGAAGAGAGGGCGATCAAGAGAAGTGAGAGAGGGTGATAGAAGAGTGATAGGGTGATCAAGAGAAGAGAGAGGGCGATCAAGAGGAGAGAGAGGGCGATCAAGAGGAGAGAGAGAGGGCGATCAAGAGAAGAGAGAGAGAGGGCGATCAAGAGGAGAGAGAGAGGGCGATCAAGAAGAGAGAGAGAGGGCGATTCAAGAGGAGAGAGAGTGGGCGATCAAGAGGAGAGAGAGAGGGCGATCAAGAGGAGAGAGAGTGGGCGATCAAGAGGAGAGAGAGAGGGCGATCAAGAGAAGAGAGAGAGGGCGATCAAGAGGAGAGAGAGTGGGCGATCAAGAGGAGAGAGAGAGGGCGATCAAGAGGAGAGAGAGAGGGCGATCAAGAGGAGAGAGAGGGCGATCAAGAGAAGAGAGAGAGAGGGCGATCAAGAGGAGAGAGAGAGAGGGCGATCAAGAGAAGAGAGAGAGAGGGCGATCAAGAGGAGAGAGAGAGGGCGAGCAAGAGAAGAGAAAGAGGGCGATCAAGAGAAGAGAGAGAGGGCGATCAAGATTAATGCAAATTCATTCACTACTACTTACATCTGATATTTAACTCCTTCAGCCTATTTTCAGCTGCAGAAACCATTCAACTATTACATTATTCAGCTATTTCATTTCATCAAGGCTATACATGTTTTTTTAAACCTTTTCTTTTAAATATTAAGCTTTTTCTGCATTTTTGTAGCTAAAAGCAGCTGCCATTCAGCTAATAACATATTCAGCTTTTTCTGCATTTTCAGCCACAAATGTTCACAGTTTACAGCATTCGCACGCATTTTCTGCAGGAAATGCATTTTCTAGTTCTTCCCTTAAACTTATTATTTCAACCATACTTTGATCTCAAAACAGAGTGGAGGGGTGCTTCAAATTCTCCTCAAAAAATGTTTTAAACTTGCCATAATTCCCAAACCCTACACTCCTCAGACATATTTTTCATGAAAAACGTAGGAAAAACCTCTCCTAGGTTGGAAAATAAAAAAGAATTAAGAAAAAATATTAACAAAATGCCTCTTGAGGGCATGAAGAGACAAAAAGTCCACCTAGCTCCCAATTGATTACCATGTTAAATCTTTCCGGAACTTTCTTCAGAACAGAGAGAAGTACACTTTAGACAAACTGCTCCCATCTCCACATTTTACACAAAACCAAAAAAAACAACATATATCAGTTCATTGGGGTTCCCTGATGCTCACGGTCTGGTATTTTTTTGATAGGAGCCATAGTTTTTTAACAGGTGGCAAAATTGTCAGATATAATCCTCAATGCATTCTTAATGGCACTCAGTGCTGCAGTTGGTAAATCGTCATAAGTCGTCACCATGGTAACCTTTCATCTCTGGGTTTACACACACAGGTGTTTGTAAACATTCATTCACTACTACTTACATTTAATGTCTTTATTTAACTCCTTCAGCCTAATTTCAGCTGCAGGAACCATTCAAATATCAAACTATTCAGCCTTTTCAGCACATGATGGGGAAACTTTCAACTTTTTCAAAATATGTTATACTTTTTAAAATATTCAGCTTTTTAAAGTCTTTTTTTAACATGGAAGTCATTGCAATGCATTTGAGCTGTAACAATTCACACACCCTCTCTCTCTCTCTCTCTCACAGACAGACAGACAGACAGACAGACAGACAGACAGACAGACAGACAGACAGACAGACACACACACTCTCTCTCTCTCTCTCTCTCTCTCTCTCTCTCTCTCTCTCTCTCTCTCACACACACACACACTCTCCTCTCTCTCACAGACACATCAAGAGAAGTGAGAGAGGGTGATAGAAGAGTGATAGGGTGATCAAGGAAGAGAGAGGGCGATCAAGAGAGAGAGAGAGGGCGATCAAGAAGAGAGAGGGCGATCAAGAGGAGAGAGAGAGGGCGATCAAGAGGAGAGAGAGGGGCGATCAAGAGGAGAGAGAGAGGGCGATCAAGAGGAGAGAGAGGGGCGATCAAGAGGAGAGAGAGAGGGCGATCAAGAGGAGAGAGAGAGGGCGATCAAGAGGAGAGAGAGGGCGATCAAGAGGAGAGAGAGGGCGATCAAGAGGAGAGAGAGAGGGCGATCAAGAGAAGAGAGAGGGCGATCAAAGAGAGAGAGAGAGAGGGCGATCAAGAGGAGAGAGAGAGGGCGATCAAGAGGAGAGAGAGGGCGATCAAGAGAGAGAGAGGGCGATCAAGAGAGAGAGAGGGGCGATCAAGAGAGAGAGAGAGGGCGATCAAGAGAGAGAGAGAGGCGATAGAAGATTGAGAGGGTGATCAGAGAGAGAGAGAGAGAGTAATGTAACCTCCTAATGTAATGTTACTCCTATGAAAATGTTCAAAAAGTGCTCAAACTTCACATGTGTGCTAACAGTCCAGCCGTGAAGACATCTACGGGACAGTTTTGAGATTTCTTCAAATGCCGTTGCCATGGCAACACAATGCTCACCATGAAACACGGTTTTCTCATAACTTCAGTGAAAATGCTCGAAATGGCCCAAAACTTCACAGGTTTGGTAACGATGCAGCCATCAACACATCTAAGCGTATTATGGGGTGTCATCAAATGCCGTTGCCATGGCGACAGATAATTCACCATCAAGTTAGTTCAAAAGTTTGTAGTTCAAATATTCTGCTGCTTTCCCAAGCCTTTTTACTTTCTTTTCTCATCTTAATACAAATTCATTCACTACTACTTACATCTGATATTTAACTCCTTCAGCCTATTTTCAGCTGCAGAAACCATTCAACTATTACATTATTCAGCTATTTCAGGACATCAAGGCTATACATGTTTTTTTAAACCTTTTCTTTTAAATATTAAGCTTTTTCTGCATTTTTGTAGCTAAAAGCAGCTACCATTCAGCTAATAACATTCAGCTTTTTCTGCATTTTCAGCTAAATTCAGCCACAAATGTTCACAGTTTACAGCATTCGCACGCATTTTCTGCAGGAAATGCATTTTCTAGTTATTATTATTATTTCAGCCAATACTTTGGCACTCCATAACTTCAGCTTATTTTCAGCTACAGAAACCATTCAAATATTAAACTATTCAGCCTGTTCAGGAATCGATGGGAAACCTTCAACTTTTTAAAAATATTTTATACTTTTTGAAATATTCAGCTTTTTAAACTCTTTTTTTTAACATTGAAGTCAATGGGAGATGCCTTCAAATCCTCTTTTCCTACACTTTGCGCCAAATGCTACTCCTTCCACATACTTTCAGCTAGACACTTCATTCCAACTTTCAAATGATCACAACACCTTCAGCTATTAAAATTGACTTTTATTTTTGATATCTTTTACACTTTTTGAGATAATTAACTTTGTTTGGAGCTTGGTAAAGAGGCTTTCTTCAGATTTTAACATTAGTGTGGATGGAGCAGCTCGTTAAGTCTAGAGTGCTTTGATCTCAAAACAGAGTGGAGGGGTGCTTCAAATTCTCCCAAAAATGTTTTAAACTTGCCATAATTCCCAAACCCTACACTCCTCAGACATATTTTTCATGAAAAACGTAGGAAAACCTCTCCTAGGTTGGAAAATAAAAAAAATTAAGAAGAAATATTAAACAAAATGCCTCTTGAGGGCATGAAGAGACAAAAAGTCCACCTAGCTCCCAATTGATTCCCATGTTAAATCTTTCCGGAACTTTCTTCAGAACAGAGAGAAGTACACTTTAGACAAACTGCTCCCATCTCCACATTTTACACACAAAACCAAAAAAAACAACATATATCAGTTCATTGGGGTTCCCTGATGCTCACGGTCTGGTATTTTTTTATAGGAGCCATAGTTTTTGAACAGGTGGCAAAATTGTCAGATATAATCCTCAATGCATTCTTAATGGCACTCAGTGCTGCAGTTGGAAATCGTCATAATCGTCACCATGGTAACCTTTCATCTCTGGGTTTACACACACAGGTGTTTGTAAACATTCATTCACTA
>JAAOOA010002363.1:45000-54187 GCA_012861695.1 Trematomus loennbergii | reverse complement strand
CACATGTGATGTAGAGAAGACATCACTATGTGAGTCTCCTGACACACGGGGACACATGTGATGTAGAGAAGACATCACTTAGTGAGTCTCCTGACACACCGGGGACACGTAGTGATGTAGAGAAGACATCACTTAGTGAGTCTCCTGACACACCGGGGACACATGGTGATGTAAGAAAGACATCACTTAGTGAGTCTCCTGACACACCGGGGACACATGGTGATGTAGAGAAGACATCACTTAGAGAGTCTCCTGACACACCGGGACACATGGTGATGTAGAGAAGACATCACTTTGAGAGTCTCCTGACACACCGGGACACATGGTGATGTAGAGAAGACATCACTTTGTGAGTCTCCTGACACACCGGGGACACATGGTGATGTAGAGAAGACATCACTTTGTGAGTCTCCTGACACACCGGGGACACATGGTGATGGAGAGAAGACATCACTTTGAGAGTTCCCGACACCGGGACACATGGTGATGTAGAGAAGACATCACTTAGTGAGTCTCCTGACACCGGGGACACATGGTGATGTAGAGAAGACATCACTTAGTGAGTCTCCTGACACACCGGGGACACATGGTGATGTAGAGAAGACATCACTATGTGAGTCTCCTGACACACCGGGGACACATGGTGATGTAGAGAAGACATCACTTTGTGAGTCTCCTGACACACCGGGGACACATGGTGATGTAGAGAAGACATCACTTGAGAGTCTCCTGACACACCGGGGACACATGGTGATGTAGAGAAGACATCACTTAGTGAGTCCCTGACACACCGGGACACATGGTGATGTAGAGAAGACATCACTTAGTGAGTCTCCTGACACACCGGGGACACATGGTGATGTAGAGAAGACATCACTTAGAGAGTCTCCTGACACACCGGGGACACATGGTGATGTAGAGAAGACATCACTTAGTGAGTCTCCTGACACACCGGGGACACATGGTGATGTAGAGAAGACATCACTTAGTGAGTCTCCTGACACACCGGGACACATGGTGATGTAGAGAAGACACATTAGTGAGTCTCCTGACACACCGGGGACACATGGTGATGTAGAGAAGACATCACTTAGAGAGTCTCCTGACACACCGGGGACACATGGTGATGTAGAGAAGACATCACTTAGTGAGTCTCCTGACACACCGGGGACACATGGTGATGTAGAGAAGACATCACTTTGAGTCTCCTGACACACCGGGGACACATGGTGATGTAGAGAAGACATCACTTTGTGAGTCTCCTGACACACCGGACACACCAGGGACACATGGTGATGTAGAGAAGACATCAGAAAGTGCATTCTGCATGATAGGAGACCTTTAAACAAAGAACTGAATATGTTTTACAGAAAACACAGACCCACGCATGAACACTGTGTAATATATTTGTACAAATATATTTAAGAAGTACAATATATCACGTTTCATACTGTGGGCCATATTTCATTTTACTTTTGGAATTAGCTGAGCGATTCAAAATGGGCCGCGGGTCGCATTCGGCCCCCGGGCCGTAGTTGGACACCCCTGTCATAAACTGTGCAGAATCGAGACTGTAATTGTACTGAACAACGAGTCAGGGGATAGAGGTCGATGAGTGAAATGCATGCTGGGAGTCGTAGTCCACAGGATTCATGAAGTTTGACTTTAAATCAAAGAACTGAATATGTTTGACTCTTTACAGGAAACACAGACCCACTGTCAGCTGTTGGCTGAACTTCCTCTCATAAACTGGGCAGAATCAAGGCTGTAATTCTACTGAACAACACCAGGTAATGATGTGAGTCGGGGGTCAGGTCAGAGGTCAGGGGGGGTGAGGTGAGAATAATCAATATATCAACTGTTACTATGTGTTTTATTGGGTCATTGTCTGGCCATTTAATGTTATGAAAGAATGTTATTTGGTTACGCCACTAGAGGGCGACAGAAGATCTGAATGGAGCAGCAAGCGCTAAGAGGCGTGGCCAATAGAACCTGGCCCCTCCCGCCAACCAATGGGAGAAGACTTTAGACTTCTACAGAGATAATGAAATGTGATGAGAGACAGAGATCGAGACTCTTCTGTGATCTGAGAGACAGATCGAGACTCTTCCTGTGATCTGAGAGACAGAGACTCTTCTGTGATCTGAGAGACAGAGACAGAGACTCTTCTGTGATCTGAGAGACAGAGACTCTTCTGTGATCTGAGAGACAGAGACAGAGACTCTTCTTGTGATCTGAGAGACAGAGACAGAGATCGACTCTTCTTGTGATCTGAGAGACAGAGACAGAGACTCTTCTTGTGATCTGAGAGACAGAGACTCTTCCTGTGATCTGAGAGACAGAGACAGAGACTCTTCTTGATCTGAGAGACAGAGACTATTCTGTGATCTGAGAGACAGAGACTCTTCTGTGATCTGAGAGACAGAGATCGAGACTCTTCCTGTGATCTGAGAGACAAGATCGAGACTCTTCCTGTGATCTGAGAGACAGAGACTACTCTTCCTGTGATCTGAGAGACAGAGACAGAGACTCTTCCTGTGATCTGAGAGACAGAGACTCTTCTGTGATCTGAGAGACAGACAGAGACTCTTCCTGTGATCTGAGAGACAGAGACTCTTCCTGTGATCTGAGAGACAGAGACAGAGACTCTTCCTGTGATCTGAGAGACAGAGACAGAGACTCTTCTGTGATCTGAGAGACAGAGACTCTTCCTGTGATCTGAGAGACAGAGACAGAGACTCTTCCTGTGATCTGAGAGACAGAGACAGAGACTCTTCTTGTGATCTGAGAGACAGAGACTCTTCTGTGATCTGAAGACAGAGACTCTTCTTGTGATCTGAGAGACAGAGAGAGACTCTTCCTGTGATCTGAGAGACAGAGACAGAGACTCTTCTTGTGATCTGAGAGACAGACAGAGACTCTTCCTGTGATCTGAGAGACAGAGACAGACTCTTCTGTGATCTGAGAGACAGAGACAGAGACTCTTCTTGTGATCTGAGAGACAGAGACTCTTCTTGTGATCTGAGAGACAGAGACTCTTCCTGTGATCTGAGAGACAGAGACAGAGACTCTTCTGTGATCTGAGAGACAGAGACAGAGACTCTTCTTGTGATCTGAGAGACAGAGACAGAGACTCTTCTGTGATCTGAGAGACAGAGACAGAGACTCTTCTTGTGATCTGAGAGACAGAGATCTTCTTGTGATCTGAGAGACAGAGACAGAGACTCTTCCTGTGATCTGAGAGACAGAGACAGAGACTCTTCCTGTGATCTGAGAGACAGAGACTCTTCTTGTGATCTGAGAGACAGAGACTCTTCTTGTGATCTGAGAGACAGAGACAGAGACTCTTCTTGTGATCTGAGAGACAGAGACAGAGATCTTCTTGTGATCTGAGAGACAGAGACTCTTCTTGTGATCTGAGAGACAGAGACTCTTCTTGTGATCTGAGAGACAGAGCAGAGACTCTTCTTGTGATCTGAGAGACAGAGACAGAGACTCTTCTTGTGATCTGAGAGACAGAGACTCTTCCTGTGATCTGAGAGACAGAGATCGAGACTCTTCCTGTGATCTGAGAGACAGAGACGAGACTCTTCTTGTGATCTGAGAGACAGAGACTCTTCTGTGATCTGAGAGACAGAGACTCTTTTGTGATCTGAGAGACAGAGACAGAGACTCTTCTGTGATCTGAGAGACAGAGACAGAGACTCTTCCTGTGATCTGAGAGACAGAGACTCTTCTTGTGATCTGAGAGACAGAGACTCTTCTTGTGATCTGAGAGACAGAGACAGAGACTCTTCTTGTGATCTGAGAGACAGAGACAGAGACTCTTCCTGTGATCTGAGAGACAGAGACTCTTCTGTGATCTGAGAGACAGAGACTCTTCTTGTGATCTGAGAGACAGAGACTCTTCCTGTGATCTGAGAGACAGAGACTCTTCCTGTGATCTGAGAGACAGAGACTCTTCTTGTGATCTGAGAGACAGAGACTCTTCTTGTGATCTGAGAGACAGAGACAGAGACTCTTCTTGTGATCTGAGAGACAGAGACTCTTCTTGTGATCTGAGAGACAGAGACTCTTCCTGTGATCTGAGAGACAGAGACTCTTCCTGTGATCTGAGAGACAGAGACTCTTCTTGTGATCTGAGAGACAGAGACTCTTTCTTGTGATCTGAGAGACAGAGACTCTTCTTGTGATCTGAGAGACAGAGATCGAGACTCTTCCTGTGATCTGAGAGACAGAGACAGAGACTCTTCTTGTGATCTGAGAGACAGAGATCGAGACTCTTCTTGTGATCTGAGAGACAGACAGAGACTCTTCTGTGATCTGAGAGACGAGACAGAGACTCTTCCTGTGATCTGAGAGACAGAGACAGAGACTCTTCTTGTGATCTGAGAGACAGAGAATCGAGACTCTTCTTGTGATCTGAGAGACAGAGACAGAGACTCTTCTTGTGATCTGAGAGACAGAGACTCTCTTGTGATCTGAGAGACAGAGACAGAGACTCTCTTGTGATCTGAGAGACAGAGACAGAGACTCTTCCTGTTCTGAGAGACAGAGACAGAGACTCTTCCTGTGATCTGAGAGACAGAGACTCTTCCTGTGATCTGAGAGACAGAGACTCTTCTTGTGATCTGAGAGACAGAGACTCTTCTTGTGATCTGAGAGACAGAGACAGAGACTCTTCTGTGATCTGAGAGACAGAGACAGAGACTCTTCCTGTGATCTGAGAGACAGAGACTCTTCTTGGATCTGAGAGACAGAGACTCTTCTTGTGATCTGAGAGACAGAGACTCTTCTTGTGATCTGAGAGACAGAGACAGAGACTCTTCCTGTGATCTGAGAGACAGAGACTCTTCCTGTGATCTGAGAGACAGAGACAGAGACTCTTCCTGTGATCTGAGAGACAGAGACAGAGACTCTTCCTGTCTGAGAGACAGAGACAGAGACTCTTCCTGTGATCTGAGAGACAGAGACAGAGACTCTTCCTGTGATCTGAGAGACAGAGACCAGGTGGACTGTGGACCAGTGAAATAGCAGGAGACCTGGGCAGACTACTTTTGCAGACCTCGTATCAATGTATTAATAAATGCTGTTAAGTTGATGAGAAGCTTCTTTTCAGCTCCTCCTGCCTCAGATTATAGAAATGCAAAGCGTCTCACCGTCCCACTCCAGCTCGTAGACTCGTCAGGCAGTGTCCCCGTCTCGCTGCCGGACGGCGTCTCCAGCGCCTCCAGGTCGATGTCGAGTGACGGCGTGTCGTTGGACAGCGCGGCCGCAGAGAATCCATCGCTGATCGTGGGCGCCACCAGACGCTTCTTAGCCCGCCCCCCCCGGCTCCTGATAAGGCGAGGCTGGTGGGCGGAGCTAGGGAACCAGAGATAGCAAAAGTACACACATCCTTTACTCAAGTAGAAGTACACACATCCTGTACTCAAGTAGAAGTACACACATCCTGTACTCAAGTAGATGTACACACAACCTTTACTCAAGAAGTACAGATACTCGTGTTTAAAAATACTCTGGTGAAAGTAGAAGTACTGACTAAATTCTTTACTCAAGTAAAAGTAAAGAGGGCTTTGAAATGTACTTCAGTAAAAAGTACCCATAACTAGCAGCTGTTTTAAAGAGTACCTGACCTCCCTTTATATTAATAGAACAATAATGTCATTGTTAGCTAATGAATGTTCCATGCTGAACAACGGCAACATGACAACGTTTTCATTGGTCCCTCTTCTTTAGAGAAGACCAGGAAATGATGGATACACGGATCGTGTTCAAATCAATAGGCACGCAATGACTCTAAATAATAATGATCACGCCACCAAACACACATTCAACTAAGAACCAGCCTGTTTGGGAAATGAGAGAAGTAGAAAGTACAGGTATTTGTGTTCAACATGTAAGAAGTAGAAAAAACAGGTATTTGTGTTCAACATGTAAAGTAGAAAGTACAGGTATTTGTGTTCAAAGTGTAAGAAGTAGAAAGTACAGGTATTTGTGTTCAAGTGTAAGAAGTAGAAAGTACAGGTATTTGAGTTCAACATGTAAGAAGTATAAAGTACAGGTATTTGTGTTCAACATGTAAAAGTAGAAAGTACAGGTATTTGGGTTCAACATGTAAGAAGTAGAAAGTACAGGTATTTGTGTTCAACATGTATAAAGTAGAAAGTACAGGTATTTGTGTTCAACATGTAAGAAGTAGAAAGTACAGGTATTTGTGTTCAACATGTAAGAAGTAGAAAGTACAGGTATTTGAGTTCAACATGTAAGAAGTAGAAAGTACAGGTATTTGTGTTCAACATGTAAGAAGTAGAAAGTACAGGTATTTGTGTTCAACATGTAAGAAGTAGAAAGTACAGGTATTTGTGTTCAACATGTGAGAAGTAGAAAGTACAGGTATTTGTGTTCACATGTGAGAAGTAGAAAGTACAGGTATTTGTGTTCAACATGTGAGAAGTAGAAAGTACAGGTATTTGTGTTCAACATGTGAGAAGTAGAAAGTACAGGTATTTGGGTTCAACATGTAAGAAGTAGAAAGTACAGGTATTTGTGTTCAACATGTAAGAAGTAGAAAGTACAGGTATTTGGGTTCAACATGTAAGAAGTAGAAAGTACAGGTATTTGTGTTCAACATGTATAAAGTAGAAAGTACAGGTATTTGAGTTCAACATGTAAGAAGTAGAAAGTACAGGTATTTGTGTTCAACATGTAAGAAGTAGAAAGTACAGTATTTGTGTTCAACATGTGAGAAGTAGAAAGTACAGGTATTTGTGTTCAACATGTGAGAAGTAGAAAGTACAGGTATTGTGTTCAACATGTAAGAAGTAGAAAGTACAGGTATTTGGGTTCACATGTAAGAAGTAGAAAGTACAGGTATTTGTGTTCAACATGTAAGAAGTAGAAAGTACAGGTATTTGTGTTCAACATGTAAGAAGTAGAAAGTACAGGTATTTGGGTTCAACATGTAAGAAGTAGAAAGTACAGGTATTTGTGTTCAACATGTAAGAAGTAGAAAGTACAGGTATTTGTGTTCAACATGTGAGAAGTAGAAAGTACAGGTATTTGTGTTCAACATGTGAGAAGTAGAAAGTACAGGTATTTGGGTTCAATGTAAGAAGTAGAAAGTACAGGTATTTGGGTTCAACATGTAAGAAGTAGAAAGTACAGGTATTTGTGTTCAACATGTAAGAAGTAGAAAGTACAGGTATTTGTGTTCAACATGTGAGAAGTAGAAAGTACAGGTATTTGGGTTCAACATGTAAGAAGTAGAAAGTACAGGTATTTGTGTTCAACATGTATAAAGTAGAAAGTACAGGTATTTGAGTTCAACATGTAAGAAGTAGAAAGTACAGGTATTTGTGTTCAACATGTAAGAAGTAGAAAGTACAGGTATTTGGTTCAACATGTGAGAAGTAGAAAGTACAGGTATTTGTGTTCAACATGTGAGAAGTAGAAAGTACAGGTATTTGTGTTCAACATGTGAGAAGTAGAAAGTACAGGTATTTGGGTTCAACATGTAAGAAGTAGAAAGTACAGGTATTGTGTTCAACATGTAAGAAGTAGAAAGTACAGGTATTTGTGTTCAACATGTAAGAAGTAGAAAGTACAGGTATTTGTGTTCAACATGTAAGAAGTAGAAAGTACAGGTATTTGTGTTCAACATGTAAGAAGTAGAAAGTACAGGTATTTGTGTTCAACATGTAAGAAGTAGAAAGTACAGGTATTTGTGTTCAACATGTAAGAAGTAGAAAGTACAGGTATTGTGTTCAACATGTGAGAAGTAGAAAGTACAGGTATTTGTGTTCAACATGTAAGAAGTAGAAAGTACAGGTATTTGTGTTCAACATGTAAGAAGTAGAAAGTACAGGTATTTGGGTTCAACATGTAAGAAGTAGAAAGTACAGGTATTTGTGTTCAACATGTAAGAAGTAGAAAGTACAGGTATTTGTGTTCAACATGTAAGAAGTAGAAAGTACAGGTATTTGTGTTCAACATGTAAGAATAGAAAGTACAGGTATTTGTGTTCAACATGTAAGAAGTAGAAAGTACAGGTATTTGTGTTCAACATGTAAGAAGTAGAAAGTACAGGTATTTGTGTTCAACATGTGAGAAGTAGAAAGTACAGGTATTTGGGTTCAACATGTGAGAAGTAGAAAGTACAGGTATTTGTGTTCAACATGTAAGAAGTAGAAAGTACAGGTATTTGTGTTCAACATGTAAGAAGTAGAAAGTACAGGTATTTGTGTTCAACATGTAAGAAGTAGAAAGTACAGGTATTTGTGTTCAACATGTAGAAGTAGAAAGTACAGGTATTTGGGTTCAACATGTGAGAAGTAGAAAGTACAGGTATTTGTGTTCAACATGTGAGAAGTAGAAAGTACAGGTATTTGTGTTCAACATGTGAGAAGTAGAAAGTACAGGTATTTGTGTTCAACATGTGAGATAGAAAGTACAGGTATTTGTGTTCAACATGTAAGAAGTAGAAAGTACAGGTATTTGTGTTCAACATGTAAGAAGTAGAAAGTACAGGTATTTGTGTTCAACATGTGAGAAGTAGAAAGTACAGGTATTTGTGTTCAACATGTGAGAAGTAGAAAGTACAGGTATTTGTGTTCAACATGTAAGAAGTAGAAAGTACAGGTATTTGTGTTCAACATGTAAGAAGTAGAAAGTACAGGTATTTGGGTTCAACATGTGAGAAGTAGAAAGTACAGGTATTTGTGTTCAACATGTAAGAAGAAAGTACAGGTATTTGGGTTCAACATGTAAGAAGTAGAAAGTACAGGTATTTGTGTTCAACATGTAAGAAGTAGAAAGTACAGGTATTTGTGTTCAACATGTAAGAAGTAGAAAGTACAGGTATTTGAGTTCAACATGTAAAAGTCAAAGTAAAAAGTGGTCAGAAAAATAAGTAGTGGAGTAAACTACTGATACCAGAAACATGTACTTAAAGTATTTGTACTCCACTACCTCCCCCATATTCATGTTTACTGAGAGTCACCTGGTCGCTGCTCCTCTGGACTCCCACAGTCCTCGGGGAGAGGCCTGATGAACACATCACAGAGAAAGAGTGAATAAGGTTTCACTGAACTCAGGTCTGTTGCTTTCAGTCAGGAGGACATCACTTTGACCTTCTGCAGATATACAGAACAAACAGAAACTCGGTGTGTGTGTGTGTGTGTGTGTG
>JAAOOA010002363.1:30000-42500 GCA_012861695.1 Trematomus loennbergii | reverse complement strand
TTAAATCTGATGACAGTTTATCCCTCTGTAGTGGACTCCAGGGGCTTCAGTATCTCAGGTGTAATCACAGCAGGGGGCTTCAGGTGGATCCTTCAGTATCTCAGGTGTGATCACAGCAGGGGGCTTCAGGTGTGATCACAGCAGGGGGCTTCAGGTGTAATCACAGCAGGGGGCTTCAGGTGGATCCTTCAGTATCTCAGGTGTGATCACAGCAGGGGGCTTCAGGTGTGATCACAGCAGGGGGCTTCAGGTGTGATCACAGCAGGGGGCTTCAGGTGTAATCACAGCAGGGGGCTTCAGGTGGATCCTTCAGTATCTCAGGTGTGATCACAGCAGGGGCTTCAGGTGTGATCACAGCAGGGGGCTTCAGGTGTGATCACAGCAGGGGGCTTCAGGTGGATCCTTCAGGACTTCTTAGTGTTCTCCAGGTGTGTGAAGAGGCTCAGACTGGAGCTCTGTGGTGTTACCTGTCCTCTCAACTGAGCTCTCACCTGTCCTCTCACCTGTCCTCTCACCTGTCCTCTCACCTGTCCTCTCAACTGAGCTCTCACCTGTCCTCTCAACTGAGCTCACTGAGCAGGTGAGAGGACAGGTGTTTGTCTCTTTAACACAATGAATCAGAGCAGTGAAACCTGTAGTCATGGAAACAGCTACTTCCTGTCCGAAGACACAAAGCTGCTGAGACCCCCCCCCCCCCACACACACACACACTCTTCTCACCTGTCGGGGGTCCTGAGGTGCTCATGTCGTCACGGTGATGTCTCTCTCTCTGAGCCTCGCTCTGCAGGTTCACCTGCATTACACACACTGCTGCGCTCTGATTGGCTGACAGAGCAGACAGGTGAGTCAGCCTCTTTAACCCTCTCACTGCTCACCTGGCCTGCAGGTAATGTGTGTGATTCTGACAGGAGTCTAACCTTCAAATGTGTGTTCTGTGGAGAAGTTTAAATATGTTCTGATTAAAGCTGATGTTATATCTCCTGTGTGTGTGATGTGTGTGTGATGTGTGTGTGATGTGTGTGTGTGTGTGTGTGTGTGATGTGTGTGTGATGTGTGTGTGATGTGGTGTGTGATGTGTGTGTGATGTGTGTGTGATGTGTGTGTGATGTGGTGTGTGATGTGTGTGTGATGTGTGTGCGATGTGTGATGTGTGTGTGATGTGGTGTGTGATGTGTGTGTGATGTGTGTGCGATGTGTGATGTGTGTGTGATGTGGTGTGTGATGTGTGTGTGATGTGTGTGCGATGTGTGTGTGATGTGTGTGTGATGTGTGATGTGTGTGTGATGTGTGTGTGATGTGTGTTGTGCGATGTGTTGTGTGATGTGTGTGTGATGTGTGTGTGATGTGTGATGTGTGTGTGATGTGTGTTGTGCGATGTGTTGTGTGATGTGTGTGTGATGTGTGTGTGATGTGTGTGTGATGTGTGTGTGTGTGTGATGTGTGTGTGATGTGTGTTGTGATGTGTGTGTGTGATGTGTGTGTGATGTGTGTGTGTGTGTGTGTGTGTGTGTGATGTGTGTGTGTGATGTGTGTGATGTGTGTGTGATGTGGTGTGTGATGTGGTGTGTGTTGTGTGATGTGTGTTGTGCGATGTGTTGTGTGATGTGTGTTGTGCGATGTGTTGTGTGATGTGTGTTGTGCGATGTGTTGTGTGATGTGTGTTGTGCGATGTGTTGTGTGATGTGTGTGTGATGTGTGTGTGTTGTGTGTGTGTTTGTGTGTGGTGTGTGATGTGTGTGTTGTGTGTGTGTTGTGTGTGTGTGTGTGTTGTGTGTGATGTGGTGTGTGTTGTGTGATGTGTGTTGTGCGATGTGTTGTGTGATGTGTGTTGTGCGATGTGTTGTGTGATGTGTGTGTGTGTGTGTGTTGTTGTGTGTGTTGTTGTGTGATGTGGTGTGTGTTGTGTGATGTGTGTTGTGCGATGTGTTGTGTGATGTGTGTGTTGTGTGTGATGTGGTGTGTGTTGTGTGTGTGTGTTGTGTGTGTGTGTGTGTGTGTTGTGTGTGATGTGGTGTGTTGTGCGATGTGTTGTGTGATGTGTGTGTGTGTGATGTGGTGTGTGTGTGTGTGTGTGTGTTGTGTATAGTGTGTGTGATGTGTGTGTGTGTTGTGTGTGATGTGTGTGTGATGTGTGGTGTGTGTGTGTGATGTGGTGTGTGTGTTGTGTGTGATGTGTGTGTGATGTGTGTGTTGTGTGATGTGTGTGATGTGGTGTGTGTGTGTGAGGTATGCGTGTGTGTTGTGTATAGTGTGTGTGATGTGGTCTGTGTGTGATTTGTGTGTCTGTGGTGTGTGTATTTATAAAATCTGCTTTAATGGGGACTTTTCAGCCAATCAGCTGCTGAGGATATGAGCAGTAGGAAGTGACGGCGTCCTCAGGGTCCTGCTGCCCGCCCTGTTACCTTCAGATTAAACCTTTGAATAATCAACATCAAACTCATTCATATATTAAAATAATACTCGTTATAACTTGTTTGAATTGTATTCCAAACCTAACGTTAATGTATTAGTTATTTAAGTTAGTATTTTATGACGGTGTATTTATTGCAGATCAGCCGGGCTTCTTCTCTTTCACAATAAAACCCCTCAGTCTCTTATTGTGAAGGATGGACAGGAAGTGACACAGACAGGTACAGGTGAGACTTTATTCACGCATCACTAATAATCCACACAGCCTGCTCTATGATTGTCTACATGTTTATCAGCTGTTCATAACAACAACAAGCTGAGTAAATACAATTATTCTGAGAAAAACAAACGTTATTCTCCTCCGTCACTTATCAGGGAAATCAATTAAGGTTTGATTCAACTTAACGAGCTAATTAAAGAGCACAAATAACACTTTGTTTTGAAGGAGCTGCTCTGATGCTTTTCACAATAAAACCAGGTTTTCCACTGCCATGGTTTTAATGTCGTCTGTACCGCCCCCCCCTCTCAGAGGTCGGGGGGGGGGGGGGGGCAGAGGTCAGTCAGAGGAGGTCAGGGGGGGTCAGAGGGCGGTCAGATGGGGTCAGAGGTCAGAGTCGGCCATCCTGCTGAAGCTGTCCTGCAGCTCCTGAGCACTGAGCCTCGGCGGCCCTCCCCCCCCGTCCAGAGGACAGCCGTCCACCAGGCTGTTCATCGGGGTGGGGGAACTGAGACTCCTCCTCCTCCTCGTCTCCATGGAAACACACTCTGTCCCGCTCTGATAGGTAGTCCTTAACGAGGGGGAGGAGCTTTTTACGGGACGCCAGAGTGTTTCCTGCAGACAATTATATTATCATATTAAAGTCATTAATACAGTTATAATCTGTCGTTATAATCTGTCGTTAATACAGTTATAATCTGTCGTTATAATCTGTCATTAATACAGTTATAATCTGTCATTAATACAGTTAAATCTGTCGTTATAATCTGTCATTAATACAGTTATAATCTGTCATTAATACAGTTATAATCTGTCGTTATAATCTGTCATTAATACAATTATAATCTGTCATTAATACAGTTATAATCTGTCATTAATACAGTTATAATCTGTCGTTATAATCTGTCATTAATACAGTTATAATCTGTAATTATAATCTGTCGTTAATACAGTTATAATCTGTAATTATAATCTGTCGTTAATACAGTTATAATCTGTCGTTATAATCTGTCATTAATACAGTTATAATCTGTCATTAATACAGTTATAATCTGTCATTAATACAGTTATAATCTGTCGTTATAATCTGTCATTAATACAGTTATAATCTGTCGTTAATACAGTTATAATCTGTCGTTAATACAGTTATAATCTGTCGTTATAATCTGTCATTAATACAGTTATAATCTGTCATTAATACAGTTATAATCTGTCGTTATAATCTGTCATTAATACAGTTATAATCTGTCGTTAATACAGTTATAATCTGTAATTATAATCTGTCGTTAATACAGTTATAATCTGTCGTTAATACAGTTATAATCTGTCATTAATACAGTTATAATCTGTCATTAATACAGTTATAATCTGTCGTTAATACAGTTTATAATCTGTCGTTATAATCTGTCATTAATACAGTTATAATCTGTCATTAATACAGTTATAATCTGTCGTTATAATCTGTCATTAATACAGTTATATCTGTCGTTAATACAGTTATAATCTGTAATTATAATCTGTCGTTAATACAGTTATAATCTGTCGTTATAATCTGTCATTAATACAGTTATAATCTTTATAATCTGTCATTAATACAGTTATAATCTGTCGTTATAATCTGTCATTAATACAGTTATAATCTGTCGTTATAATCTGTCATTAATACAGTTATAATCTGTCGTTAATACAGTTATAATCTGTCGTTATAATCTGTCATTAATACAGTTATAATCTGTCATTAATACAGTTATAATCTGTCGTTAATACAGTTATAATCTGTCGTTATAATCTGTCATTAATACAGTTATAATCCGTCGTTATAATCTGTCATTAATACAGTTATAATCTGTTATAATCTGTCGTTAATACAGTTATAATCTGTCGTTATAATCTGTCATTAATACAGTTATAATCTGTCATTAATACAGTTATAATCTGTCGTTAATACAGTTATAATCCGTCGTTATAATCTGTCATTAATACAGTTATAATCTGTCGTTATAATCTGTCATTAATACAGTTATAATCTGTCGTTATAATCTGTCATTAATACAGTTATAATCTGTCGTTATATCTGTCATTAATACAGTTATAATCTGTCGTTAATACAGTTATAATCCGTCGTTATAATCTGTCATTAATACAGTTATAATCTGTCGTTATAATCTGTCATTAATACAGTTATAATCTGTAATTATAATCTGTCGTTAATAGTTATAATCTGTAGTTATAATCTGTCATTAATACAGTTATAATCTGTCGTTATAATCTGTCATTAATACAGTTATAATCTGTCGTTAATACAGTTATAATCTGTCGTTATAATCTGTCATTAATACAGTTATAATCTGTCATTAATACAGTTATAATCTGTAGTTATAATCTGTCATTAATACAGTTATAATCTGTAATTATAATCTGTCATTAATACAGTTATAATCTGTCATTAATAGTTATAATCTGTCATTATAATCTGTCATTAATACAGTTATAATCTGTCATTAATACAGTTATAATCTGTAATTATAATCTGTCATTAATATAGTTATAATCTGTCATTAATACAGTTATAATCTGTCATTAATACAGTTATAATCTGTCATTAATACAGTTATAATCTGTCATTATAATCTGTCATTAATACAGTTATAATCTGTCATTAATACAGTTATAATCTGTAATTATAATCTGTCATTAATACAGTTATAATCTGTCATTAATATAGTTATAATCTGTCATTAATACAGTTATAATCTGTAATTATAATCTGTCATTAATACAGTTATAATCTGTAATTATAATCTGTCATTAATACAGTTATAATCCGTCGTTAATACAGTTATAATCTGTCATTAATACAGTTATAATCTGTCGTTATAATCTGTCATTAATACAGTTATAATCTGTAATTATAATCTGTCATTAATACAGTTATAATCCGTCGTTAATACAGTTATAATCTGTCATTAATACAGTTATAATCTGTCGTTATAATCTGTCATTAATACAGTTTAATCTGTCGTTATAATCTGTCATTAATACAGTTATAATCCGTAGTTATAATCTGTCATTAATACAGTTATAATCCGTCGTTAATACAGTTATAATCTGTCATAAATGAATTCATACTGAATCTTATTTAACGGTAGTGATGCCGTGTGATTGGCTGAAAGTGATGTCACTCACCCTGCTGATAGGCTGAGATGTGAGGATGGGGGCTTCTGATTGGACAGAGCATCAGGGCGGGGCTACGGGCCTGCTCCAGGTACACAGCCACCTGGGGGGGAGGGGAGCATTACTATGTGTACTGTCAGGTGTGTACAGTGTGTGTACAGTGTGTAGTGTGTGTGTGTGTGTGTGTGTGTGTGTGTACAGTGTGTAGTGTGTGTGTGTGTGTGTGTGTGTGTGTAGTGTGTGTACAGTGTGTAGTACAGTGTTTACCTGCTGCCTGCAGGTGTGGCTGTGGCTGAACACAGCGAGCTCTCTGATTGGCTGCTGGCTCTCACTGAAGGAAATGGTCATCAGTACCAGGAAGTCAAAGCCAAACTTCAAACAGAAGGCAGAAAGCTCCGCCTCCAACTCCGCCCCCTGCAGGAAGTCCTGTCACAAAGATGATGTCACTGAGAGCTGATTGGCCACCTGTGCTGTGTGTAGACAGTGTGTAGTATGTGTGTAACTGCAGGATGATGTACACAGGGGTTCCCAACCTTTATTGTGCCAAGGACCGGCAGATTACATTAAAACATTCGCGGACCGGTTGTCAATTTGAACTGATTTTAATATTTACTCACCAGCAGGTGGCAGCAGAGGCTAATTGTATGTAACAGCCCGAACAAATACCAATATGCATCCAAAACATATTAACAAAGTTTAAAACCAGGATACAATTAAAACAAAAAATTAGGACCACTGTACACATATTGATATAACTGAAATGTCAGGGAGACCCCTGGGCTTGTTTGCCAGCCATAATAACGGTTGACAATGAAATGCGCAGGGTATTCCTCACGTCCAGTCTGCTTCTAAGTCTGGTCTTAGTGGCCGTCATGGCAGAAAAACCTAGCTACTGGATGCTAGCTACTGGATGCGAGCTACTGGATGCGAGCTACTGGATGCGAGCTACTGGATGCGAGCTACTACTGGATGCGAGCTACTGGATGCGAGCTACTACTGGATGCGAGCTACTGGATGCGAGCTACTGGATGCGAGCTACTGGATGCGAGCTACTGGATGCGAGCTACTGGATGCGAGCTACTACTGGATGCGAGCTACTGGATGCTAGCTACTGGATGCGAGCTACTGGATGCGAGCTACTGGATGCGAGCTACTGGATGCGAGCTACTACTGGATGCGAGCTACTGGATGCGAGCTACTGGATGCGAGCTACTGGATGCGAGCTACTGGATGCGAGCTACTACTGGATGCGAGCTACTGGATGCTAGCTACTGGATGCGAGCTACTGGATGCTAGCTACTGGATGCGAGCTACTGGATGCGAGCTACTGGATGCGAGCTACTGGATGCTAGCTACTGGATGCTAGCTACTGGATGCGAGCTACTGGATGCGAGCTACTGGATGCTAGCTACTAGCTACTAGCTACTGGATGGAATAATATGACTGGTATAGGTACAAAAAATATTATGATAAAATATTTGTATATATTTATAATTCTGCAAATATTACGATAAATTCACAGCTATTTCGCGGCCTGGCAGGGAACACCTCCTCGGACCGGGGGTTGGGAACCCCTGGTATAGAGGACAGTGTGTAGTACAGTGTGTAGTACAGTGTGTAGTACAGTGTGTAGGACAGTGTGTAGGACAGTGTGTAGTACAGTGTGTAGTACAGTGTGTAGTACAATGTGTAGGACAGTGTGTAGTACAGTGTGTAGTACAGTGTGTAGTACAGTGTGTAGGACAGTGTGTAGTACAGTGTGTAGTACAGTGTGTAGGAGGACAGTGTGTAGGACAGTGTGTAGGAGGACAGTGTGTAGGACAGTGTGTAGGACAGTGTGTAGGAGGACAGTGTGTAGTACAGTGTGTAGTACAGTGTGTAGGACAGTGTGTAGTACAGTGTGTAGTACAGTGTGTAGTACAGTGTGTAGTACTGTGTAGTACAGTGTGTAGTACAATGTGTAGGACAGTGTGTAGTACAGTGTGTAGTACAGTGTGTAGTACAGTGTGTAGGACAGTGTGTAGTACAGTGTGTAGTACAGTGTGTAGGAGGACAGTGTGTAGGGACAGTGTGTAGGAGGACAGTGGTAGGACAGTGTGTAGGTCAGTGTGTAGGAGGACAGTGTGTAGGACAGTGTGTAGTACAGTGTGTAGGACAGTGTGTAGGAGGACAGTGTGTAGGAGGACAGTGTGTAGTACAGTGTGTAGGACAGTGTGTAGTACAGTGTAGTAGTGTGTAGGACAGTGTGTAGGACAGTGTGTAGGACAGTGGTAGTACAGTGTGTAGTACATTGTGTAGTACAGTGTGTACCTGCAGGGTGATGTAGAGGACAGAGATCGCCACGTTGAGACTTCCTGTAACAGCTTTCATATCTTTCATCAGCATCTGCTCCGTGCTCAGACCTGAGGACAGTACTGCGTTACTACTGTAGTACTACTAAGTTACTAATACTGCACAATACTACTGCACAGTACTACTACTGAACAATACTACTGCACAGTACTACTACTGCACAATACTACTGCACAGTACTACTACTGCACAATACTACTGCACAGTACTACTGCACAGTACTACTACTGCACAATACTACTGCACAATACTACTACTGCACAATACTACTGCACAGTACTACTACTGCAATACTACTAATGAACAATACTACTACTGCACAATACTACTGCACAGTACTACTACTGCACAATACTACTACTGCACAGTACTACTGCACAGTACTACTACTGCACAATACTACTACTGAACAATACTACTACTGCACAATACTACTACTGCACAATACTACTACTGAACAATACTACTACTGCACAATACTACTGCACAGTACTACTACTGCACAATACTACTGCACAGTACTACTACTGCACAATACTACTACTGAACAATACTACTACTGCACAGTACTACTACTGCACAATACTACTACAAAATACTGCAATAAAATTTAACTTTGCAATAGGTAATACTTAATGCTGAATGAAATACTTCAGTAGATATTATACAATACTGCAATACTTATTATTAAATACTCAAATAAACTCTATAAAAAACTAAACACTAATAAACAGTCACCACGCTGCTTTTTATTCTAATATTACTCCTTTAAAGTACTGTGATAAAAACAGTACACCTGTACTACACCTGTACTACTCTGGGGCAGAGGCAGGAAGCCCATAAGGAAGTGCCACAAGCTGCAGTTCATCTATTGGCCAGTAGGGGATGGCTGCAGAAAGGAGCAGTCTCCATAGACCCCCATGTTAAAATGCAAACTTTACAGCAGAAATAAACACGTTCTACCCGGATGCAATACAAATTATTCTGGATATATTTAGATTCCACCTTCATGACAATGGATTGGGAGTGAATTATTTTATAACTCACCCTTTTAGTTATATTAGGTTTAAAATGTTTGCATACATTAGGGCGTGGTCACTTGATGGACAGGTCTCTGCGGTGACTGCTGCTTCTAGCTTTCTGTCCCTCTGCTAGCTCGTTAGCTCTGTTAGCTCCAGGATGCTACAGGGCTCAGCTGCGAGGCTGATCCGGGGAACACAACTTGAACTCGAACTTGTTTGTTGTGTTGGTGCCTGGTGGAGCATTCTTCATTTAAATATCAGACTATCTTACGCCGCCTCGGCTCCGCCTCTTTGCCCTTATTTGGATTAGACTCTGACTTCACTGTCGAGCCGTTAGTGGCTGACTCCGCCTACTAAGGGCTTCTCAGCAACTCTGCAGAATCCTATGGGTGACGTCACGGACACTACGTCCATTTATATATACAGTCTATGGGTGTGAGTCAGGTGTGAGTCAGGTGTGAGCAGGTGTGAGTCAGGTGTGAGTCAGGTCAGGTGTGAGTCAGGTGTGAGTCAGGTCAGGTGTGAGTCAGGTGTGGAGTCAGGTGTGTGCCAGGTGTGAGTCAGGTGTGAGTCAGGTGTGAGTCAGGTGTGAGTCAGGGTGTGAGTCAGGTCAGGTGTGAGTCAGGTGTGAGTCAGGTGTGAGTCAGGTGTGTGTCAGGTGTGTGTCAGGTGTGTGTCAGGTGTGAGTCAGGTGTGAGTCAGGTGTGAGTCAGGGTGAGTCAGGTGTGAGTCAGGTGTGTGTCAGGTGTGTGTCAGGTGTGTGTCAGGTGTGAGTCAGGTGTGAGTCAGGTGTGAGTCAGGTGTGTGTCAGGTGTGAGTCAGGTGTGAGAGTCAGGTGTGAGTCAGGTGGTGTCAGGTGTGAGTCAGGTGTGTGTCAGGTGTGTGTCAGGTGTGAGTCAGGTGTGTGCCAGGTGTGAGTCAGGTGTGAGTCAGGTGTGTGTCAGGTGTGAGTCAGGTGTGTGTCAGGTGTGAGTCAGGTGTGTGTCAGGTGTGAGTCAGGTGTGTGTCAGGTGTGAGTCAGGTGTGTGTCAGGTGTGAGTCAGGTGTGTGTCAGGTGTGAGTCAGGTGTGTGTCAGGTGTGAGTCAGGTGTGTGTCAGGTGTGAGTCAGGTGTGAGTCAGGTGTGTGTCAGGTGTGAGTCAGGTGTGAGTCAGGTGTGTGTCAGGTGTGAGTCAGGTGTGAGTCAGGTGTGAGTCAGGTGTGAGTCAGGTGTGAGTCAGGTGTGTGTCAGGTGTGAGTCAGGTGTGAGTCAGGTGTGAGTCAGGTGTGTGTCAGGTGTGAGTCAGGTAGGTGTGTGTCAGGCTGTGTGTCAGGTGTGAGTCAGGTATGAGTCAGGTGTGAGTCAGGTGTGAGTCAGGTGTGTGTCAGGTGTGAGTCAGGTGTGAGTCAGGTGTGAGTCAGGTGTGAGTCAGGTGTGAGTCAGGTGTGTGTCAGGTGTGTGCCAGGTGTGAGTCAGGTGTGAGTCAGGTGTGAGTCAGGTGTGAGTCAGGTGAGTGTCAGGTGTGAGTCAGGTGTGTGTCAGGTGTGTGTCAGGTGTGAGTCAGGTGGTGAGTCAGGTGTGAGTCAGGTGTGTGTCAGGTGTGAGTCAGGTGTGACTCAGGTGTGTGTCAGGTGTGAGTCAGGTGTGTGTCAGGTGTGTGTCAGGTGTGAGTCAGGTGTGAGTCAGGTGTGAGTCAGGTGTGTGTCAGGTGTGAGTCAGGTGTGACTCAGGTGTGAGTCAGGTGTGTGTCAGGTGTGTGTCAGGTGTGAGTCAGGTCAGTATGAGTCAGGTGTGAGTCAGGTGTGAGTCAGGTGTGTGTCAGGTGTGAGTCAGGTGTGAGTCAGGTGTGAGTCAGGTGTGAGTCAGGTGTGTGTCAGGTGTGAGCCAGGTGTGAGTCAGGTGTGAGTCAGGTGTGAGTCAGGTGAGTGTCAGGTGTGAGTCAGGTGTGTGTCAGGTGTGTGTCAGGTGTGAGTCAGGTGTGAGTCAGGTGTGAGTCAGGTGTGTGTCAGGTGTGAGTCAGGTGTGACTCAGGTGTGTGTCAGGTGTGAGTCAGGTGTGTGTCAGGTGTGTGTCAGGTGTGAGTCAGGTCATGTGAGTCAGGTGTGTGTCAGGTGTGAGTCAGGTGTGAGTCAGGTGTGAGTCAGGGTGAGTCAGGTGTGAGTCAGGTGTGAGTCAGGTGTGAGTCAGGTGTGAGTCAGGTGTGTGTCAGGTGTGAGTCAGGTGTGTGTCAGGTGTGAGTCAGGTGTGTGTCAGGTGTGTGTCAGGTGTGAGTCAGGTCAGGTGTGAGTCAGGTGTGTGTCAGGTGTGAGTCAGGTGTGAGTCAGGTGTGTGTCAGGTGTGTGCCAGGTGTGAGTCAGGTGTGTGTTCTGACCTGAGACACTGAACTTGGCGTCCTGCAGCCTCTGGAACAGATCCTCTCTCTGAGGCAGATCAGGGAAACGCAGCTGCAGCTCAGCAAACACTGCAGAGTCCTGGGGGTCACCTTACCTGAGGAGGGACACACACACACACACACACACACACACACACACACCTGGGGGATCACCTTACCTGAGCAGGGTATATGCAGGAATCCTGAAGTCAAATGTAAGACCTTTTAAGACCCTTTCCATACATTTTAAGACCTTGTTATAGCAGAATGTTTAATACAGCGTAATTCTAGTATATTCATTTAATGTCACATGTTAAGCCATATGATGTGTGTTACGGAGTTGGGTCACACAGAGTTAGAGAGACAATGGTCATTCTGAATTATCAATAGATGTATTCATTTTAAGTGAGCTGACATCGAGGTTGGAGGAAGTTCAGAGAAGGCCTCAGGTTATATAAACAGTTCACCTTTGTTAGTTGACTACTCCTAAAGGATGTCATGAGATAAGTAAACTTTCAACATCTGGAACATAAAGTATAGCATTCAGAGGCAGAACATGTGATATCGTGTGTTAGCTAATGTAAGGAAATGTGTGTGCGTCATGTCAGGAGTCCTATATATGTTTCTGTATAGTTCTACTGTTTGAGAGCATTGCTGTAGGACTGCTTGAGAGCAGAGGTAATGTTTTCTCATTATTATTGATTGTTGTACAACGAAATAATAATTGATCAACTATATTTGTGTTTGTGTTTTATTGATTCCTCTCTGTTTTATTCTTTCCTGTTGTGAGTGCTAAATTGCCACAACAACCTCATCTCCACTTGGAGTTTTAACCGGTTACCTTGGCGACACACTTCACCTCACATTGACTATATACAGTATTGATTGTCCTTCCTCCTTATCTTCCAACCATTTGGACGCAGACTTGCATTTCCCCATAACGATGTAGTTTAACAACCGGCGTAAACGGACCTTC
>JAAOOA010002363.1:7500-27500 GCA_012861695.1 Trematomus loennbergii | reverse complement strand
AGAGAGACAGGTACTGACACACCTGAGGTCTGAGAGAGAGAGACAGGTACTGACACACCTGAGGTCTGAGAGAGACAGGTACTGACACACCTGAGGTCTGAGAGAGAGAGACAGGTACTGACACACCTGAGGTCTGAGAGAGAGACAGGTACTGACACACCTGAGGTCTGAGAGAGAGACAGGTACTGACACACCTGAGGTCTGAGAGAGAGACAGGTACTGACACACCTGAGGTCTGAGAGAGAGACAGGTACTGACACACCTGAGGTCTGAGAGAGAGACAGGTGCTGACACACCTGAGGTCTGAGAGAGACAGGTACTGACACACCTGAGGTCTGAGAGAGAGAGACAGGTACTGACACACCTGAGGTCTGAGAGAGAGACAGGTCCTGACACACCTGAGGTCTGAGAGAGAGACAGGTACTGACACACCTGAGGTCTGAGAGAGAGAGACAGGTACTGACACACCTGAGGTCTGAGAGAGACAGGTACTGACACACCTGAGGTCTGAGAGAGAGAGACAGGTACTGACACACCTGAGGTCTGAGAGAGAGACAGGTACTGACACACCTGAGGTCTGAGAGAGAGAGACAGGTACTGACACACCTGAGGTCTGAGAGAGAGAGACAGGTACTGACACACCTGAGGTCTGAGAGAGAGAGACAGGTACTGACACACCTGAGGTCTGAGAGAGAGAGACAGGTACTGACACACCTGAGGTCTGAGAGAGAGAGACAGGTACTGACACACCTGAGGTCTGAGAGAGAGAGACAGGTACTGACACACCTGAGGTCTGAGAGAGAGAGACAGGTACTGACACACCTGAGGTCTGAGAGAGAGAGACAGGTACTGACACACCTGAGGTCTGAGAGAGAGAGACAGGTACTGACACACGTGTAGAGAGACAGACAGTAGAGACACAGACAGGTAGAGACACACCTGTAGAGACACAGACAGGTAGAGACACAGACAGGTAGAGACACACCTGTAGAGAGACAGACAGGTACCTGGGACAGCAGGTAGGCGTAGGTCAGAGCACAGACCATAGAGTCCAGGTCGCAGGCCTCGTTCCCCAGAACCACGTGGAACCCTGAACCCTGGTTCTCCTGCAGGAGGTTCAAACATTCATATAGTTACTGTGTGTGTGTGTGTGTGTGTGTGTGTGTGTGTGTGTGTGTGTGTGTGTGTGTGGTGTGTGTGTGTGACTGTGTGTGTGTGTGTGACTGTGTGTGTGAGTGAGTGTATGTGACTGTGTGTGTGTGTGTGTGTGTGTGTGTGTGTGTGAGTGTATGTGACTGTGTGTGACTGTGTGTGTGTGTATGTGACTGTGTGTGTGTGTGTGAGTGTGTGTCTGTGTGTGTGTGTGTGACTGTGTGTGACTGTGTGTGTGCCTGTGTGTGACTGTGTGTGACTGTGTGTGTGTGTGTGTGTGTGTGTGTGTGTGTGTGTGTGTGTGTGTGTGTGTGTTACCTTCACGGCTCTGCAGCAGCTCTTCAGAAACGCCTCCATGTTGTTAGCCGTTAGCTGCTAACCGTTAGCCTGGATAACGGGTCCGGTGACGGAGAGACAGAGAAACGGGTTACCGAGGGCTTCCGGTCCTACACACACTATACACACACACTATACACACACACACACCACACACCACTCTCCCGCGGCTCGGTCACTGGACAGCCTGCTGCAACGTGCTGCTGGGTAAAAGGTCAGGACGCCTTCAGGGTGCAGCGGAAAGGTCGGAAAAACGAGCTGCGGTGACTTCGCAGAGAAACCTATGGAAGCAGATGATGGACTAAACCAGTGATTCTCAAATGGGGGTACGCGGACCCCTGGGGGTACGTTGGGGTACTGCAGGGGGTACGTGAAAAAAAAAAAGGTTAATTAAAAAAAGACCATGCATGATTACAAAAATAATCATAGTACAATAAATTAAATAGAAAATAAAATGTTATATTAAATATTTCTAGAACCGCCAAGGGTTCAAGATCCGTTCTTGTGCTTTTCTGGTGCTTAACTGTTTTTTACAAGTGTGTATGGTGGTGTTCTAGTCACTTTGCTAAGCGCTACTGCTTGTTACAACTTTTAATGCCGTACTCGCCATTAACTGTTATTGCTCAGGTTAATCTCACCCACCTCCGACGTAAGCGTATTGGTTCTTGCCGGGCAGCCGAGTGGGGCCAGCTAAGAACCGGGTTTCGGTACTGAGAGCCGCTGCACTGTGGTGGAAACAGGAAGAACCAGAGCTAAATCAGGATCAAGCCCGGAACCACGCTGAGCGGAAAGCCAGTTGCAATATTATATTATAACAAATAGACATTGAAATGGAATCGTGGTTTAAACGTAGCAGCACTACAGCAAGGAACGTAGACAACGGAGAAAAAAGAGAGCCAAAATTGAGCCTTCAATATCAGGAGGCGTATGCTTTGATGGGATTCACGTCAACAAACGGCAACCCGCCCCAGGCTTTGTGTTGTTTCTGTGGGGAGAAACTAGCCAACAGCTCGATGAAACCAGCGCACCTCCAGAGACATCTCAGCACCAAACACCTGTGTCATGTTGGTCAGTCACCGGAGTCTTTCAAGAGAAAACTTGCTGAGTACAGATCCTCGCAAGAGATGATGCGAAAAGCCTCCACAACATCAGCCAAAGCACTGGAGGAGGCATCGGACCTAAAACTCCTAAAAAGTGTAATTGCAGTGTTATTACAACGTTTTGTTTTTTTAAAACCTTTCATGCATTGTGGTCACTACATTAGAGACTGCCAATGTAATGCTGTTTTCTTCTATATGCATTTCATATGTCTAGTTGCACATCAGGCACCACAGTGGATTTTATTATAATATCTTTGTATTGTATTTTATAGTTTTTGCATAATATATATTTTTGTTCATTGGTTTGTTAAACATATATTACTTAAAAATCAGTTTAAAAAAATGTCTCATGCATAAAGATGAAAATATCCTTAGTTTGTTGTAATTCATGCATGAAGGAGTTAATAAGTCACACACTGATGGAACATTACTATATTGTAATTATATATATATATATATATATATATATATATATATATAGGCTTTTTCTATCAAAAATGTTCAGGGTCGGTCAGGGGGTACTTGGCTGAGAAAATGTTTCAAAGGGGGTACATTGGACTAAACTACACGGAGGAAGAGGAGGAGGAGGAAGATGGACTAATCTACACGAAGGAGGATGATGAAGATGAGGGTTTCATGAGGGAAATAACGTTAGGGAGGGACCAGAAGGACCAAGGTACTTTTAACCGTTTGTTTTTTAGTTCTAATTTAAACTAATAATAAAACAGAAACGGGTCGTTTTTTTTGTTTTTCAATTTTGCCCCAAAACCAAAAAACGGCAATTCAGCTCGTTTTTTCATTTGTCTGTTCTTACTGTTAAAACAAGTATACCACTCAATGTTTCGTTTCCATAGGTGGGTGGGTCTCCAGTGCCTCCTTGCTTCTGATTGGCTAGTTTGCCCTATGCTTGCGCTGTACTCTTCAAAATAAAGGTTCATACTCTTTGCCTAGACAGTGCAGTGCGTGTTTGCACGAATATACATTGAATATATGGCTACATGCAAAACATACAGAAGACAGTCTGTCCGTGTGGGTGTGTGTGTGGGCGCGCGTCTGTCTGTCTGTCTGTCTGACTGACTGTCTGTCTGTCTGTCTCGCAATCTGTCTGTCTGTCTGTCTGTCTCTGTCTCTCTGTCTCTCTGTCTCTGTCTGTCTGTCTGTCTGTCTGTCTTACTGTCTGTCTGTCTGTCTTACTGTCTGTCTGTCTGTCTGACTGTCTGTCTTGCACTGTCAGCCATGAATCCCTATCTCATAAAGTACCTCTCTGTTTGATGTTACTGACACACTGCTGAATTGACGCGGCCGTATTTCCCGTTTGCGTGGTCAAGTCAGCATCGAGGTGTTTTTCTTCAAATCTATATTAAAATAGCTTGGAGGGTTAGGATTGATAAATACTATTTACTGTGTACTTTTACTGTGTACTCTGTCAAACTCCCCTCTTGAGTACCATAATGCATGTTTTCTGCTATCTTTGATGAGAGATAAAAATGATGTTCTGCCTTCATTCTTAATGAGAGTGATACTGTTTGACTCAGTATACTCTTAACTACACCAAGTACTTTTTCAGGTATTCTCTTTCAAATTCCCCTCCTTAGTACAAGAATGCATCTTAAATACAATGTGTCATTAGACTTATATTGTTGGACAGAGTATTTGAAGAGGATATGGTAGACATGATATCAGCACTACTTCCAGTCAGTACTCCAGCAGCAGCTTTTACCCCTTCAGAGAATATCCTGCTGGTCTATCCTTCAGCAGAGTGACACACCCTGTCACTCTCATGATGATGCTGTCTATCCTTCAGCAGAGTGACACACCCTGTCACTCTGCTGATGATGCTGTCTATCCTTCAGCAAAGTGACACACCCTGTCACTCTCATGATGATGCTGTCTATCCTTCAGCAGAGTGACACACCCTGTCACTCTCATGATGATGCTGTCTATCCTTCAGCAGAGTGACACACCCTGTCACTCTGCTGATGATGCTGTCTATCCTTCAGCAGAGTGACACACCCTGTCACTCTGCTGATGATGCTGTCTATCCTTCAGCAGAGTGACACACCCTGTCACTCTCATGATGATGCTGTCTATCCTTCAGCAGAGTGACACACCCTGTCACTCTCATGATGATGCTGTCTATCCTTCAGCAGAGTGACACACCCTGTCACTCTCATGATGATGCTGTCTATCCTTCAGCAAAGTGACACACCCTGTCACTCTCATGATGATGCTGTCTATCCTTCAGCAGAGTGACACACCCTGTCACTCTCATGATGATGCTGTCTATCCTTCAGCAGAGTGACACACCCTGTCACTCTCATGATGATGCTGTCTATCCTTCAGCAAAGTGACACACCCTGTCACTCTCATGATGATGCTGTCTATCCTTCAGCAGAGTGACACACCCTGTCACTCTCATGATGATGCTGTCTATCCTTCAGCAGAGTGACACACCCTGTCACTCTCATGATGATGCTGTCTATCCTTCAGCAAAGTGACACACCCTGTCACTCTCATGATGATGCTGTCTATCCTTCAGCAAAGTGACACACCCTGTCACTCTCATGATGATGCTGTCTATCCTTCAGCAAAGTGACACACCCTGTCACTCTCATGATGATGCTGTCTATCCTTCAGCAGAGTGACACACCCTGTCACTCTCATGATGATGCTGTCTATCCTTCAGCAGAGTGACACACCCTGTCACTCTCATGATGATGCTGTCTATCCTTCAGCAGAGTGACACACCCTGTCACTCTGCTGATGATGCTGTCTATCCTTCAGCAGAGTGACACACCCTGTCACTCTGCTGATGATGCTGTCTATCCTTCAGCAGAGTGACACACCCTGTCACTCTCATGATGATGCTGTCTATCCTTCAGCAGAGTGACACACCCTGTCACTCTCATGATGATGCTGTCTATCCTTCAGCAGAGTGACACACCCTGTCACTCTCATGATGATGCTCTATCCTTCAGCAAAGTGACACACCCTGTCACTCTCATGATGATGCTGTCTATCCTTCAGCAAAGTGACACACCCTGTCACTCTCATGATGATGCTGTCTATCCTTCAGCAGAGTGACACACCCTGTCACTCTCATGATGATGCTGTCTATCCTTCAGCAGATTGACACACCCTGTCACTCTCATGATGATGCTGTCTATCCTTCAGCAAAGTGACACACCCTGTCACTCTCATGATGATGCTGTCTATCCTTCAGCAGAGTGACACACCCTGTCACTCTCATGATGATGCTGTCTATCCTTCAGCAGAGTGACACACCCTGTCACTCTCATGATGATGCTGTCTATCCTTCAGCAGAGTGACACACCCTGTCACTCTGCTGATGATGCTGTCTATCCTTCAGCAGAGTGACACACCCTGTCACTCTGCTGATGATGCTGTCTATCCTTCAGCAGAGTGACACACCCTGTCACTCTCATGATGATGCTGTCTATCCTTCAGCAGAGTGACACACCCTGTCACTCTCATGATGATGCTGTCTATCCTTCAGCAGAGTGACACACCCTGTCACTCTCATGATGATGCTGTCTATCCTTCAGCAAAGTGACACACCCTGTCACTCTCATGATGATGCTGTCTATCCTTCAGCAGAGTGACACACCCTGTCACTCTCATGATGATGCTGTCTATCCTTCAGCAGAGTGACACACCCTGTCACTCTCATGATGATGCTGTCTATCCTTCAGCAGATTGACACACCCTGTCACTCTCATGATGATGCTGTCTATCCTTCAGCAAAGTGACACACCCTGTCACTCTCATGATGATGCTGTCTATCCTTCAGCAGAGTGACACACCCTGTCACTCTCATGATGATGCTGTCTATCCTTCAGCAGAGTGACACACCCTGTCACTCTCATGATGATGCTGTCTATCCTTCAGCAAAGTGACACACCCTGTCACTCTCATGATGATGCTGTCTATCCTTCAGCAAAGTGACACACCCTGTCACTCTCATGATGATGCTGTCTATCCTTCAGCAAAGTGACACACCCTGTCACTCTCATGATGATGCTGTCTATCCTTCAGCAGAGTGACACACCCTGTCACTCTCATGATGATGCTGTCTATCCTTCAGCAGAGTGACACACCCTGTCACTCTCATGATGATGCTGTCTAACCTTCAGCAGAGTGACACACCCTGTCACTCTCATGATGATGCTGTCTATCCTTCAGCAGAGTGACACACCCTGTCACTCTCATGATGATGCTGTCTATCCTTCAGCAAAGTGACACACCCTGTCACTCTCATGATGATGCTGTCTATCCTTCAGCAAAGTGACACACCCTGTCACTCTCATGATGATGCTGTCTATCCTTCAGCAAAGTGACACACCCTGTCACTCTCATGATGATGCTGTCTATCCTTCAGCAAGTGACACACCCTGTCACTCTCATGATGATGCTGTCTATCCTTCAGCAGAGTGACACACCCTGTCACTCTCATGATGATGCTGTCTATCCTTCAGCAGAGTAACACACCCTGTCACTCTCATGATGATGCTGTCTATCCTTCAGCAGAGTGACACACCCTGTCACTCTCATGATGATGCTGTCTATCCTTCAGCAGAGTGACACACCCTGTCACTCTCATGATGATGCTGTCTATCCTTCAGCAGAGTGACACACCCTGTCACTCTCATGATGATGCTGTCTATCCTTCAGCAGAGTGACACACCCTGTCACTCTCATGATGATGCTGTCTATCCTTCAGCAAAGTGACACACCCTGTCACTCTCATGATGATGCTGTCTATCCTTCAGCAGAGTGACACACCCTGTCACTCTCATGATGATGCTGTCTATCCTTCAGCAGAGTGACACACCCTGTCACTCTCATGATGATGCTGTCTATCCTTCAGCAGAGTGACACACCCTGTCACTCTCATGATGATGCTGTCTATCCTTCAGCAGAGTGACACACCCTGTCACTCTCATGATGATGCTGTCTATCCTTCAGCAAAGTGACACACCCTGTCACTCTCATGATGATGCTGTCTAACCTTCAGCAAAGTGACACACCCTGTCACTCTCATGATGCTGTCTATCCTTCAGCAGAGTGACACACCCTGTCACTCTCATGATGATGCTGTCTAACCTTCAGCAAAGTGACACACCCTGTCACTCTCATGATGATGCTGTCTATCCTTCAGCAGAGTGACACACCCTGTCACTCTGGCCTCTTATGATGATGCTGTCTATCCTTCAGCAGCCAGCGCCACCATTTGGTAGAGCACATTTTGTGTTTTGATATCTTGTTGAAAAATAAATAAAAAAGTGTAACTCCATCTGATTCAGCCAGCTCAATCGTTTGGTTGACATGTTATGCACAAAACAACCTCTAGATGTCGCTGTGGTTCGAACAGAAAGCCCTTCAGCTAGCTTCCACTGAGAAAGTTAGCATGCTAAAAATCACTCCTGAAGAAATCACTCTTTTTGGTCAACTTTTGTAAGGTAACCATATCATTGTTGACAGATCTTAGTGTCAGAGCACTGACTGAACATTATTATATAACTTGATGCACAAAACATTTTGTAACAAGGGTTAATTATTTTTTGGAAAATATGCTCAACCAACCGGTTGAATTGGCCTTCATATTGTAAACTAGCAATACGACTTTTTCCAATAAAATATGGTAAATAAATAGATTCATGGTAATATGACTAAATCTAGTCCTGCCCTATGAGTCTCAGAGTGAAAGAGTGATAATCATTGATAGAGCACCTTTCATGCATGGCATTCAGCCCAAAGTTGCACACAGATGAGCAAGTTAGGCCAACACAGGATACAGACATTTGCTGTCAGGCCAGTGGTTTGTTGTTAGGCCAATTCAGCATCTACAGTAAGATGAGCACGTTTTGTATTATTATGAAAAACACCAAACATTACTTTTTTCCATTTCTTTTTTTTCTACAATTATAATTTATTATTTTATATGAATATATCTGGTTGTATATATTGCTCATCTCCCATAAAAGAAAAAAATGTATTTGAGTTTGTGTTTTATTTGAGTTTGATGCATACACCTACTGTACTGTATGATGATTGTTGACCAGCTCGACCAGTTGGTAGAGGCTCAAAAAAACAAAACTGTGTGGTCAGTAAAAAAAAAAAATGGTTTGTGGTTATGTGTCCTATTTGATAACAAAATGCAAAGAAATAATTTGTCCATAGATTTTCTCTTGGTCTGGCAATTAAAGGGTTAAAATATGAACATTTCAATGCCTCTAGTTCGTTCCTCGCAGATTCTTCAGCCTCATCTTTCCATCTGTCCCAGTCAACGCATCAGCCTCCAGCTCACTGTCAGTGTCTGACTCCATAGAGATATTGTCCTGATGCTGTACAGGGTGATGCCCCCTGATCACAAGATGACCCCTGATCACAAGATGACCCCTGAGTCTGACTCCATAGAGATATTGTCCTGATGCTGAACAGGGTGATGCCCCATGATCACAAGATGACCCCTGATCACAAGATGACCCCTGATCACAAGATGACCCCTGAGTCTGGCTCCATAGAGATATTGTCCTGATGCTGTACAGGGTGATGCCCCATGATCAAAAATGACCCTGTAGAGTCTGAGTGCCACTGACCTCTACATGTCACTTGTTAGTTGCTTTTACCTTAAAGCGACTTACACTCAATACTGTGGACAATCCTCACAGGAGCTATTTGGGGTGAAGCCCAGGGACACAACGACATGCTGACTGCAGTGGGGATTGAACCAGTGCCCCCCTGATCCAAAGATCAACGCACGATCAGCCACAGCCTCCCTAGCCATATTATGTCTCTCATTAATGTTACATCACCCCTTATAACATTTTCTTTCCTTTCTCTTTTCTCTTCTCTTGACTGAATTAAAAAGTCCAGTCTTTAAGTAATATTTGAAGTCCTTTTCCTGCACCTTTTTAAGGCTATGTTTGCAATATGTATTCAAAGGTCACTTATTTAAATAAATGAATATCTGAGGTTAGCAAACAGATACTGCCTTTATCTAGAGAGCCAATGACACCCATGAAGAATTGCAAATCTTTTCATCTGCTGTATTAATACCATGTGTTTTCAAATTGAAAATAAGGCACCAGAACATTATACAAAATATATATATATTTTAAAAGGGACCCGTAAGGCTTAATCAATGTTATATATAGATCTTTATATAATATCAATATTATAATAAACTTCAACCAAAGTCAATTTCAGGAGTGGTGTTTGACATTTACGTTCAATTTCAACTATTTTAGTCTTATTGACTCAACCTTTTTAAATAATTTACTTTAATTTAGAAAAGGTTTTTCTGAGAAAAATGTACTAAAAATTGAAAAATACAAGTTGAATAGGACATGTGGATCTATTTTCTCTCACCTTGTAATTACACAATCAAGAATCTATAATACGGCTTTGGACTTCACTCACCAAAAACATTTGTTTTTATGTTTTGCATTTGTACTATTTTGTAGTCAATTTGGACAAATATCTGTCGAACTAAAAATATCCTATGATTGCATATGGTGTGAATATGTATACCCTGCCACTCAGTATTATTTTAGGTACAATTTATATTTTAAATGTAATGAAAAAGCCAACTCAATAGTGTGTTAAAAATAGACTTTAGGATATTGTAAAACAAAAAACTGCTATATAATGTATTCTTAACCCTCCTTTATCTTCACATTTGCTTTACACCCTCTATCCTTGGTGGTCATTTTGACCCCAGGAGTTTAAAGCTCAAGAAAATGATCATATTCAAAATTGTTACCAAAATGTACGTTTCAAGTACTTTATGTTTCTTAGTTGACTATCTAAATATCCATTTAAATAAAACACTACTAGCCATTTTCATTACATTAGCAGCACTAAACTTACCCTGTTTTTCACGTGGGGAGCGGGACCAAGATAACTTTCCATTTTTGGAAAGTAATGTTTCTGCTTGTGTTTGACAGACAACAGGAGCATCTGCATTCAGGGTGGACAATTTGACAGAGGATTTCTCTGAAAGTACAAAATAAAAGTATTTTATAGTCTTTGCGCTAGTAACTACTGAGTCCAAAATGATCAGTCTTCGAACTTAAAAGTATTTGTATTGCTCGTCACATATAGCAGCAAGACAGGCATTGTTGTACCATGGAGGGGACTTTGACAGGAGAGTATCAAGAAGTACACAGTAAAAGTATTTCATAGTATTTGGGATAGTTGTAACTACAACTGATTCCAACTTCATCAGTCTTATGAAAAACGTATGGCCAAAAATAATGTTATCGCTCATCAAAGATAGCAGAAGCTTGTTTGCACTGTGTAAAGGCAAAGAGTTAGAACCTTTATTTTGAAGAGTACAGCGCAAGCATAGGGCAAACTAGCCAATCAGAAGCAAGGAGGCGCTGGAGACCCACCCACCTATGGAAACGAAACATTGAGTGGTATACTTGTTTTAACAGTAAGAACAGAAAAATGAAAAAACGAGCTGAATTGCCGTTTTTTCCGTTTTGGGGCAAAATTGAAAAACGACACGTTTCTGTTTTTTTTTCTTTCAATTGGAACTGAAAAACAAACGGTTAAAACGCACCTTGGTCCAGAAGAGTTCTGATTTCCAGGAGAAAGAAAAAAAACCTGAAAACAATTAAAAGCAGTTCTCACGGAGCCCTGATCCTCTCCCGTAATACTAAAATCTAATTTTACACAAAAAAAAAAGTAACTTCACTGAAAATCTAACATTTCTGACTTTCTGAAAATCTAAGAATTGTGATTTTTCAGAATTTTGACTTTTTTCAACAAAAAAAAAGATTTTTCAGAAAAACAAACCTTTTTTTGTAAAGTCTCATAATCCTGAGTTTGGGTAACTTCTAGAGTTCAGATGTCTTGGTTAGCGTGTAGTTTGTAAACAGCACGTCTAAAAGAGTCCCAGCAGCGTTTCTATAAAACACACATCTTTCTGTAAAGCAATGAAACATTAAAAACACCTTTCTTCACCTTCGTCAGTTCCTCATCATCATCTTTATAAACATTAAGACCAACGGTTCAGAAAGAGCAGAAAACAGACGTACACGTGTATTCTTTCATTATCATTTATATATTTGATCATTTCATGTTAATTATATCATTCCATCAGAAAAAATTAAAACAGATTTTTCATGTGTTCAGTCTCGTTTAAATGTTCAGAAGAATACAACAATGATTTACTATTTTAGTTTATCAAATGTTTCTCTTGTTAGGGGGTTGTAATACACAGTGGAGCCTGTAGGGGGCGCTGCAGGGAGAGGACTCAGGGTTACCTGCTAACACTGATGGGACATTTGATCAAGCTGCTGCAGACTGAATTAACTCTGGTTTAGTGTTGAATAAGGGGACCTTTAACTTGAGTGTACACAGCGTTACGGGGACATTTAACCTGAGTGTACACAGCGTTACGGGGACCTTTAACCTGAGTGTACACAGCGTTACGGGGACATTTAACCTGAGTGTACACAGCGTTACGGGGACCTTTAACCTGAGTGTACACAGCGTTACGGGGACATTTAACCTGAGTGTACACAGCGTTACGGGGACATTTAACCTGAGTGTACACAGCGTTACGGGGACATTTAACCTGAGTGTACACAGCGTTACGGGGACATTTAACCTGAGTGTACACAGCGTTACGGGGACCTTTAACCTGAGTGTACACAGCGTTACGGGGACATTTAACCTGAGTGTACACAGCGTTACGGGGACCTTTAACCTGAGTGTACACAGCGTTACGGGGACATTTAACCTGAGTGTACACAGCGTTACGGGGACATTTAACCTGAGTACACAGCGCTACGGGACATTTAACCTGAGTGTACACAGCGTTACGGGGACATTTAACCTGAGTGTACACAGCGTTACGGGGACATTTAACCTGAGTGTACACAGCGTTACGGGGACATTTAACCTGAGTGTACACAGCGTTACGGGGACATTTAACCTGAGTGTACACAGCGTTACGGGGACATTTAACCTGAGTGTACACAGCGTTACGGGGACATTTAACCTGAGTGTACACAGCGTTACGGGGACATTTAACCTGAGTGTACACAGCGTTACGGGGACATTTAACCTGAGTGTACACAGCATTACGGGGACATTTAACCTGAGTGTACACAGCGTTACGGGGACATTTAACCTGAGTGTACACAGCGTTACGGGGACATCTTCCACCCAGCAGTCAGCAGGTAGGAGCATGGTACCCTGACCTCTCTCTGACTGGTGTATAAATGTGTGTGTTTATGAAAGGACTTGTTGTCTTCAGCTTCCTGTCCTGTTGACCCCTGACCCCCCAGACAGGAAGTCTAGATCTTCTCCACGTAGTTTCCAGGGAACATGCCCTCCCTGCCCCGCAAGCGACCGAACCACCAGCCAGAGGGGTCTGCAGGAAGTACACAGCAGTATTACATATAGTACTGACAGTAGTAGTAATCAAAGTAGTATTAGCTATAGTACTGACAGTAGTAGTAATCAAAGTAGTATTAGCTATAGTACTGACAGTAGTAGTAATCAAAGTAGTATTAGCTATAGTACTGACAGTAGTAGTAATCAAAGTACTGTTAGCTATAGTACTGACAGTAGTAGTAATCAAAGTAGTATTAGCTATAGTACTGACAGTAGTAGTAGCAGTAGTAGTAGTAGTAATAGTAGTAGTAGCAGTACTAGTAGTAACAGCAGTAGTAGTATTAGTAGTGTAACAGCAGTAGTATTAGTACTAGTAGTAACAGCAGTAGTATTAGTAGTAACAGCAGTAGTAGTAGTAACAGCAGTAGTAGTAGTAACAGCAGTAGTATTAGTAGTAACAGTAGTTGTAGTAACAGCAGTAGTAGTAGTAACAGCAGTAATAGAAGTAGTAACAGTAGTAGTAGTAGTAGTAGTAACAGCAGTAGTAGTAGTAGTAGTAACAGCAGTAGTAGTAGTAACAGCAGTAGTAGTAGTAACAGCAGTAGTAGTAGTAGTAGTAACAGCAGTAGTAGTAGTAGTAGTAACAGCAGTAGTAGTAGTAGTATAGTAGTAGTAGTAGTAGTAGTATAGTAGTAGTAGTAGTAACAGCAGTAGTAGTAGTAGTAGTATTACCCTCGGTGAGTATCTCGATGACCTCCTCAGCGTTGAAGCTCAGCTCGTCGGTGTCCTGGGCGTCGTAGGCGTACAGGGCCCGGCAATGGGGGGCCCGGGGCTTGGGCTTGGGAGCCGGTTTGGGTCGACCCGCTCAGGAAGAGGCTTAACCTCCTTGGACCGCCGGCGCTGCAGCCTGCAGGCAACGAGCAGGGATTACAGAGAGTAACGGTTCATGTGAGAGCTGCTGGTTCAGCCCCACAGCTGCCTCTGCTGCTAATAACCACAGCTGCCATACTTCCATCTTCTACCAGAGGAGCAGGAAACTCTTCTCAACGCACACACATCCCTCACTATAATCCTAAAGCTCCAGGAATGATCATTTATTCAGACTGGAATCTGCCACGCTGTCACTATGAACCCGTTTTTAATGACACTGTCACCTCCTATCAGTCTTATATTTTGTGAGGATTGAACACCACCGTCCTGTAGTTTACAACGTCTGGGTTATTTAGTACATAGACTCATGTAAACGAATACCCCCACAAAGCTGTGAAAGAGATGCATAACAAAACAATATCATATGATCGTGACTTTATTATTAAAAAGACTTGGCTGAGATTTTGAGGTTGGACTCAGCTGAAGGTCAAACTGCTGCACGAAGCTCCAGCTCCAGCAGGGAGTCAAACTATTTCATCGTGGGCCACATCAGCATTATGGTTAACCTCAAAGGGCCAGTTGTACCTTTAAGACTATATAAATATACATATAAATAATGTATTATATAACATTATTGCCTCTGAATTGGATTATTATGGGATAGGGTAATAACTTCATAATCAACTTCGTCTGAAAGCAGAAGTCTAGGGCAAATAATTGCAAGACTCTTCAGTGTCACACAATGAGATGCATTGTGGGACATGTAGTTTATGGGTGACGTGCTTCTGTAAAGCGGCATGTAACCGTATAATAAACGTATATATTCTTTGTGAGCTCTTGCTGAGTTGATAACTGCTAATCTCCAGCTGCAGGGGGGGGGGCAGGTTTGAGCCTGTCGGACTGTCAGAGCAATGTATGTAGAATCTGTTTTATATAATCATGCAGAGGCGTGGGAAGGTATTTTGAGTGGGGGTGCTGAGGTGCTGTCCGGTGTGCTAATTACGCACGGGGGGGGGGGGGGGTGACGTTGACATACACCGAGCAAAACCACGGTGCATAACAACGGACTCCAGTGCACGCTATAGAGTGCCACAGTGACGCGTCCTAAAACCCGGAAGTAAACTCCTTCCGGTTCCTTCGACAAAAAGCAATGCAACTTCTCCATAGGGTTTTGGAAAATAGCTCGAAATCAGGTCTGTGTTGAGACGCATTGAAGAGACGGATCACGACTAGATTTATGATTAGAAAATTATAAAAGTAAGGTAGACGTGGAGATGATCCGGCTGAACAAAACGTGATCCGTCTCTTAAATGTGTCTCAACCACAGACCTGATTTCCAGCTATTTTCCTAAATCCTGTGGAGAAATCTCATTGGTTTTTGTCGAAGGAACCGGAAGGAGTTTACTTCCGGGTTTTAGGACGCGTCACTGCGGCACTCTATAGAGCAGGCTCTCTATAGAGCAGGCTCTCTATAGAGCAGGCACTCTATAGAGCAGGCACTCTATAGAGTGCCTGCTCTATAGAGAGCAGGCACTCTATAGAGCAGGCACTCTATAGAGCAGGCACTCTATAGAGCAGGCACTCTATAGAGCAGGCTCTCTATAGAGCAGGCTCTCTATAGAGCAGGCTCTCTATAGAGCAGGCTCTCTATAGAGTGCCTGCTCTATAGAGTGCCTGCTCTATAGAGAGCCTCTCAGGCACAAAAGCGCGAGCACACACACACTATTAAGATGTTAGATATTATTTTAGTAACAATGTGGAATGTACATCATTGAAGTAGGCTATCAAGGCATTGCTAATTCCTGGCTACATATTACACAGATTCTAATAATAATTATAATAATGCCCTGCATCTTCTATTTCAATATTTTTAGCAGATTTAGCGTTTTTAGTGAGAAAGAATTCCGAGATGCGTTTTTGCGCCATGTCAGTTCTCGTCACTTGTGTTGTGCGTCACGTCAAAAGTAGCCGACTAAAAAAAATGTTTTCTTCCCTGAAGCTAAATAATTTATTATAGCTTACAATTTTCATTTGAATAATAATATATAATATCAAATATATCTCAGGCACAATGAAATGAAATAAAAAATATATATAAAAAAATAAAAAAGTGCAGGCAGAGGAGCTCAGCCTGCCTGCCACTAGGGGGTGCTGCAGCGCCCTCAGCACCCCCTAGTGGCAGGCAGGCAGAGGAGCTCAGCCTGCCTGCCACTAGGGGTGCTGCAGCGTCCCTCAGCACCCCCTAGTGGCAGATTTGAAATATCTCTGACGTCAGAAACAAGGAGCTCCGCCTATATGGGCAACTCTCCACCTATCAGGGGAATGAGAGGTTGCCGTGGCATGGTAACAGCATGGTAACATGACGCTCGTGCCACACCCCCCTCCTTTGCAGGGGGGCGTGGTCAGCTGCAGCTCATTTGCCACAGAATCAGCCCTTGCAAAAACAGGGACTAAAATGAGGCATGGCTAAAACGCATGATCTGTTTGGTGTTTTTGAAAAAAAACTTGACAGACATGTTTTATATAGGTATGGCCCTACAATATATTATTCAAATATAGCATGATAGGTCCACTTTAACTTCAACCATCTCTGTGCTTCACTGATTCCTCTTTGTGTTATTCTCTAATGTTGTGAGTGTGACATCAGATGCAGTCCAACGGGCTGTCTCACCCCGCGGCGCCCTGGTCGGGGACGTTCATGAAGCCCATGTCGTGGTGTTTGTGTGTCGGCTGGTCGTGGCGGCGCTGGTTCTGGACGCGGGGCAGGCTGGGTTGCTCCATGGTGGACTGCCTCAGCAGGGAGCGGCGCGAGGAGGAGGAGTCGTCTCTGCCCGAGGGCCCGCCTCCTCTGGGGCGAGGAGCTGAAACACAAAGAACAGAGAGGAAGTTTCAGGTCCAAGTTTCAAGGCTGGTGGTTTTAGTCCTGAAACTGTCCTGAGTCTGGTGGTTTTAGTCCTGAAACTGTCCCTGAGTCTGATGGTTTTAGACCTGATGCTGTCCCTGAGTCTGGTGGTTTTAGATCTGAAACTGTCTCTGAGTCTGGTGGTTTTAGTCCTGAAACTGTCCCTGAGTCTGGTGGTTTTAGTCCTGAAACTGTCCCTGAGTCTGGTGGTTTTAGACCTGATGCTGTCCTGAGTCTGGTGGTTTTAGACCTGAAACTGTCCCTGAGTCTGGTGGTTTTAGACCTGAAACTGTCCCTGAGTCTGGTGGTTTTAGACCTGAAACTGTCTCTGAGTCTGGTGGTTTTAGTCCTGAAACTGTCCCTGAGTCTGGTGGTTTTAGTCCTGATGCTGTCCCCGAGTCTGGTGGTTTTAGACCTGAAACTGTCCCTGAGTCTGGTGGTTGTAGTCCTGAAACTGTCCCTGAGTCTGGTGGTTTTAGACCTGAAACTGTCCCTGAGTCTGGTGGTTTTAGTCCTGAAACTGTCCCTAAGTCTGGTGGTTGTAGTCCTGAAACTGTCCCTGAGTCTGGTGGTTTTAGACCTGAAACTGTCCCTGAGTCTGGTGGTTTTAGTCCTGAAACTGTCCCTGAGTCTGGTGGTTTTAGTCCTGAAACTGTCCCTGAGTCTGGTGGTTTTAGACCTGAAACTGTCCCTGAGTCTGGTGGTTTTAGTCCTGAAACTGTCCCTGAGTCTGGTGGTTTTAGTCCTGAACTGTCCCTGAGTCTGGTGGTTTTAGACCTGAAACTGTCTCTGAGTCTGATGGTTTTAGTCCTGAAACTGTCCCTGAGTCTGGTGGTTTTAGATCTGAAACCGTCTCTGAGTCTGGTGGTTTTAGTCCTGAAACTGTTCCTGAGTCTGGTGGTTTTAGTCCTGAAACTGTCCCTGAGTCTGATGGTTTTAGACTTGATGCTGTCCCTGAGTCTGGTGGTTTTGGTGGTTTTAGACCTGATGCTGTCCCTGAGTCTGGTGGTTTTAGACCTGAAACTGTCCCTGAGTCTGGTGGTTTTAGACCTGAAACTGTCCCTGAGTCTGGTGTTTTAGTCCTGAAACTGTCCCTGAGTCTGGTGGTTTTAGTCCTGAAACTGTCCCTGAGTCTGGTGGTTTTAGACCTGAAACTGTCCCTGAGTCTGGTGGTTTTAGTCCTGAAACTGTCTCTGAGTCTGGTGGTTTTAGACCTGAAACTGTCCCCGAGTCTGGTGGTTTTAGACCTGAAACTGTCCCTGAGTCTGGTGGTTTTAGTCCTGAAACTGTCTCTGAGTCTGGTGGTTTTAGTCCTGAAACTGTCTCTGAGTCTGGTGGTTTTAGTCCTGAAACTGTCTCTGAGTCTGGTGGTTTTAGTCCTGTAACTGTCCCTGAGTCTGGTGGTTTTAGTCCTGATGCCGTCCCCGAGTCTGGTGGTTTTAGTCCTGATGCTGTCTCTGAGTCTGGTGGTTTTAGTCCTGAAACTGTCCCTGAGTCTGGTGGTTTTAGTCCTGAAACTGTCTCTGAGTCTGGTGGTTTTAGTCCTGATGCCGTCTCCGAGTCTGGTGGTTTTAGTCCTGAAACTGTCCCTGAGTCTGGTGGTTTTAGACCTGAAACTGTCCCTGAGTCTGGTGGTTTTAGTCCTGAAACTGTCCTGAGTCTGGTGGTTTTAGTCCTGATGCCGTCCCCGAGTCTGGTGGTTTTAGTCCTGATGCTGTCTCTGAGTCTGGTGGTTTTAGTCCTGAAACTGTCCCTGAGTGTGGTGGTTTTAGTCCTGAAACTGTCCCTGAGTCTGGTGGTTTTAGACCTGAAACTGTCCCTGAGTCTGGTGGTTTTAGACCTGAAACTGTCCTGAGTCTGGTGGTTTTAGTCCTGATGCCGTCCCGAGTCTGGTGGTTTTAGTCCTGATGCTGTCTCTGAGTCTGGTGGTTTTAGTCCTGAAACTGTCCCTGAGTCTGGTGGTTTTAGTCCTGAAACTGTCCCTGAGTCTGGTGGTTTTAGACCTGATGCTGTCCCTGAGTCTGGTGGTTTTAGACCTGATGCTGTCCCTGAGTCTGGTGGTTTTAGACCTAAAACTGTCCCTGAGTCTGGTGGTTTTAGTCCTGATGCTGTCTCTGAGTCTGGTGGTTTTAGTCCTGAAACTGTCCCTGAGTCTGGTGGTTTTAGTCCTGAAACTGTCCCTGAGTCTGGTGGTTTTAGATCTGAAACTGTCTCAGAGTCTGGTGGTTTTAGATCTGAAACTGTCCCTGAGTCTGGTGGTTTTAGATCTGAAACTGTCCCTGAGTCTGGTGGTTTTAGATCTGAAACTGTCCCTGAGTCTGGTGGTTTTAGTCCTGAAACTGTCCCTGAGTCTGGTGGTTTTAGATCTGAAACTGTCTCAGAGTCTGGTGGTTTTAGACCTGATGCTGTCCCTGAGTCTGGTGGTTTTAGACCTGATGCTGTCCCTGAGTCTGGTGGTTTTAGTCTGGATGCTGCGGTACCCCCTGCCAGACGGCAGCAGACAGAACAGTTTGTGGCTGGGGTGATGGGGGTCTTTGATAATCCTGAGGGCTTTCTTCCTGAGCCGCTGGGAGTAAAGGTCCATTTGGACTATTTATTTCCTTTTATTTGTATGTTTTATTATATAGTTGCATCGCTGGAGGAGCTCAGGTCAGAAGACTTTCTCCACTGAAGCTGCTGAGCATATGAAAATAAAACCTTTGAATCTTTGGAGAAAAAAACACACGTGGGTCAGGCCGTAATCTCTGTGAACACAATCTGCTGATCAATGAAGAATCTGTGGCAACAAGGAGCTTTTGGTATTAACAAGTTCTGGTTTCTGATTGTAGTCCCAGAACAATAGACCAATCAGGTTTGAGCGGGTTTTGGCTCAATAAAAGTCAACGTTAATTTATATAGCCCAATATCAAACATTTGACATTTGTCTCAGGGGGCTTTACAGTTTATACAGAATACACCAGCCTCTGTCCTTACACCCTCACATCAGACAAGTGAGACTAAAGGAAACCCCCCAGTTAACGGTTAACGGGGAAACATGAACCAAGGTACAATATGTAAACAGTCAGAGAGCGACAGAGGAGTAACGCTTTGACCAAAAAGATGACCATGCATCCATCAGCTATAACCTGCAGTGATCCGGATCTTTACCGGCTGGTCCAGAACTGATATGGCTTTTACTCTCAGAGCCTCCTTCAGACAGCAGGATACATTCAGTTTATAATCAAGACTACATGTGAACACATCATGAAAACGTGATGATATAACTT
>JAAOOA010002363.1:0-2500 GCA_012861695.1 Trematomus loennbergii | reverse complement strand
AACAGAGGTCTGTGAGTGGAGAGGAGGGGCTAGAGGAAACAGAGGTCTGTTAGTGGAGAGGAGGGGCTAGAGAAACAGAGGTATGTGAGTGGAGAGGAGGGCTAGAGGAAACAGAGGTCTGTGAGTGGAGAGGAGGGGCTGGGAAACAGAGGTCTGTGAGTGGAGAGGAGGGGCTAGAGGAAACAGAGGTCTGTGAGTGGAGGGAGGGGCTAGAGGAACAGAGGTCTGTGAGTGGAGAGAGGGGCTAGAGGAAACAGAGGTCTGTGAGTGGAGAGGAGGGGCTAGAGGAAACAGAGGTCTGTGAGTGGAGAGGAGGGCTAGAGGAAACAGAGGTCTGTGAGTGGAGAGGAGGGGCTGGAGGAAACAGAGGTCTGTGAGTGGAGAGGGGCTGAGGAAACAGAGGTCTGTTAGTGGAGAGGAGGGGCTAGAGGAAACAGAGGTCTGTGAGTGGAGAGGAGGGGCTAGAGGAACAGAGGTCTGTGAGTGGGGGAGGGCTAGAGGAAACAGAGGTCTGTGAGTGGAGAGGAGGGGCTAGAGGAAACAGAGGTCTGTTAGTGGAGAGGGGGGCTAGAGGAAACAGAGGTCTGTGAGTGGAGAGGAGGGCTAGAGGAAACAGAGGTCTGTTAGTGGAGAGGAGGGGCTAGAGGAAACAGAGGTCTGTGAGTGGAGAGGAGGGGCTAGAGGAAACAGAGGTCTGTTAGTGGGAGAGGAGGCTAGAGGAAACAGAGGTCTGTGAGTGGAGAGGAGGGGCTAGAGGAAACAGAGGTCTGTGAGTGGAGAGGAGGGCTAGAGGAAACAGAGGTCTGTGAGTGGAGAAGGGGCTGGGAGGAAACAGAGGTCTGTGAGTGAGAGGAGGGCTAGAGGAAACAGAGGTCTGTGAGTGGAGAGGAGGGGCTAGAGGAAACAGAGGTCTGTGAGTGGAGAGGAGGGGCTAGAGAAAGAGTCTGTGAGTGGAGAGGAGGGGCTAGAGGAGAGGAGGACGTGACGGAGAGACCCTGAACCCCAAAGAACACCTCTTACCTTCCTCCCTCATCTTCACGTACTTCCGGACAGCGATGTGTTTACGCCAGGCCTTCTGGATGACCCGAGCGTAACCGTTATACTTCCTCTCCCTCATCTCCTCCAACAGGAAGAGCTGCACATAGGAACACATCAGAAACACCCTCTGGGAACTACAATACCCACAATGCCTCTGTACCAGGAACAGAACTACTGGTGACTTCTACAGTTCTGTCCCAGAGGCGTCTTTTGTTTTTTCCGACCCAGATGAGATTGAACCACCCTAACCACTTCTGCATCAACGCATCTCAGCTGAATCATGGATGTTTAAGGAGAACGTCCCCATGGTAACAACAACAACAACATCTACTGTCCCTCTGTAAAAACGGTATGGTCTGTTTATCAGTCGGTGTTAGCCATGTTAGTGTAAGGCCCCGGCTCCACGGGAACCCATACGGCAAAACGCATCGGAGTAACGCAAACGCAACCGCAAAAACCTTCCTCCACACGCAATATACACCGGATTGTGTCAAGCTCCACGAGACGGCTCCGTTTACATCCAAACGCTGGAAAAGCTGCAGTACATATGCCGAGCCTGTACGTGGTGCTGTAACTTCCTCCACAAAAGCAGCAACTTCCTCCACAAAAGCAGCGAAGAAGAATGGTTGTCATGGCTGCACTTCTGTTTATTCTCCGCGGTGGGGGCCGAGGGAACCGGGCAGAGTTTTTCGCCGGTCAATGTGTGTTAAAGTTAAATCTTCATGCTTCCTCATGCAGCAGCTGATCCAGTAATAACCCGACAGTAAAAATAAACATATTTATAACTAGTTTAGGTAGTTTGAGAGGTCATTAAAATAGCTAAGGGTGATGATCTGACTTGAAGTGTGTGTTTTAGCTCCCGCTGCTTCACAGCAGGAGGAGCTGCGTGTCTCCGTCCTGTCAGATTAGACTTCACTCGCGTTTATGTTCATATCGAGATAAAGATAAATAATCTGAATTCAGTGTGCAGTGACTTTGAGGGGGGTGAGCAGCAGAGGGGGGGGAGCAGGGGAGAGGCGGGGAGAGGTGGGGGAGCGGGGAGAGGCGGGGAGAGGCGGGAGAGGCGGGGAGAGGAGGGGAGAGGCGGGGGGCGGCGGGGAGAGGCGGGGAGAGGAGGGAAGAGGAGGGATAGGAGGGGAGAGGCGGGGAGAGGCGGGGAGAGGAGGGGAGAGGCGGGGAAGGCGGGGAGAGGCGGGGAGAGGCGGGGAGGCGGGGAGAGGCGGGGAGAGGAGGGGAGAGGCGGGGAGAGGAGGGGAGGGAGGGGAGAGGCGGGGAGAGGAGGGGAGAGGAGGGAGAGGAGGGGAGAGGTGGGGAGGAGAGGAGGGGAGGAGGGCGGGAGAGGAGGGGAGAGGAGGGGAGAGGCGTGAGAGGAGGGGAGAGGTGGGGAGAGGAGGGAGAGGTGGGGAGAGGCGGGAGAGAGGGAGAGGCGGGGAGAGGTGGGGGAGAGGAGGGGAGAGGAGGG
>JAAOOA010002362.1:0-57051 GCA_012861695.1 Trematomus loennbergii | reverse complement strand
GCTATCTATACGTCAAGCTATACACATGTTTTTTTATTGGTGTTAATTGTCTTTTTGTTCACAACTTCTCCACATTTCGAAGTGTTTCCCGAGCCAGAACGACCTATCTTTCTTCCTGGCTTGCTCTATAATGATCCAATTAAAATGCAATACCAACAACAACTCAACAGCAACAACGCAAACTACCCACACATTGCGCATTGTTTAGAGCGTTATAAGTGTTGAAGCGCTCAAATTCGAAACTGTTTCAACCTGTCACCTGTCAGAATAGAGACGAGGCAGTGCATTGAATCGTGTGATTGTACCGCGAACCAGTCAATGAAGCAGTTGCTGGTTCGGACGTCATATGTCACGTGATTTGAAGCAGTTGCTGGTTCGGACGTCATATGTACGTGATTTGAAGCAAGCTTCGAATCACTGCTTCTATGGAATAAGAAGTCCAGGGTTGAAGCTCCGTTCAAAGCTTCAGTGTCAAACTGCCATCACTAGGTTCTTCAGCAGTTGGACACGTGTTTGCGTTGGATCCTCCTCAAACCATCGTAAAACAAGTAAGCATGCCACCTGAGTTATTAATTACTGCTTTTTAACTAGCAAGTGTTATTTACTTTTGTTGTATTCACTGTTTTGAACGAAACATCGACATTTTAATGCATGCCAGCGCCATTACTGCTGTTAAAGTTAGACTCAGCCCTGTCGTGCTCATGTAGTCTATTTCTTCACGCAAAGTTGTTGGGCAAAGTTTGCATCAAGTGCTTACCGACGCAATTCTGTTAAAAGTGGTTAAGTTAAGAGTACGTATTAAGAATCAACTCCGCAAACTGTTCCCCTATGCCGCTTAAGCTTGGCCCGGGCACCGTGATGCGGCCGCGGGGCTCAGAGGCTCTCCTGCCGTGCATGTTGTGCGGTAAAATACCTCCGTTAAAACTATTCCCTACTACTTTATAACCCAGCGGTTATGTAAGAGTAAGTTACTAATGCGCCTATTTGATATTAATTCCTCTATATGTATTTCGCCTTTTGTTTTACTGTGAGCAATGAATTATCTTTCTACAATCTTAGTGTACCCAATTTATACTCATAGTCTGCAGTTACAGCATCGAGTTGTTATTATACAATATGAAGTGCAAACTATATTTTTCATGCTTATGCAACGCTATAGATGCAAATCCATGTTGGAATCTGCAGGAGAGTTAACGTTAGCTCTCAGAAGAAAGTGACGGAGGTGACTTCAGTTAAGGTGCATTCAGGCGCAATTCAGTAAAAGTGTGTATTGGGCGAGGATGCATGGATAACGTCAGCAAGATGTGTTCAATGTAGTACAGTAAAATGCAGTCTTTAGCGAGAAATATCAATAAATTAGGGGGGGGGGATAAATGGCCAAAAATAAAAAATTGGAAAATGATTACGCCCACTTCAGGGATGGTGCATTGGGTCATTTGGGAGATATTTTGTATTGGGAGTTGGTACCTATCATGAAATAAACCCCCCACCCCACCCAAAAAACTAAATCGGACATGTTTTTTTCCCCTTTTATCATTAAAAATAAAATAAAATCTTAAGAGAACACTTTGGTTCACCTGTCAGATGTTGCAAAGTTCTAAAGTAACAAAGTACATTTACATAATGCATTGTGGCTCCTGGTTGACTGCAAGCAAACCGTTGAAATCCCCAAGCAGACGATCATATTCAACACACCATCTGACAAGCAGTTAAACAGAGTTGTCGCAGGTATGTTTTTTCCTTTTTAACAAAACTATTATATTATATTATTTTATAATTATATTATTATATGATATTATATGATAATTTAGCTTGGTTTGTGTCAGGTTCCATCCAATATTAGTCATACTTTTAGCTTTCTAGCTGTTAAGAATGTAGCTCAAACTAGCTAGCTAGCTTAGTGCAACAGTTGATTTGACATGTTTTTGCTCAAATTAGCCAGCTAACTTTATTATACAGTAATTACTTAGCTAACTGTTACATTAAGCTAAATTAGTAGACAGCACTGAAGTAATTAACACTCTCCTAGACCTAGTGCTTGTAACTTAATCTAATTTAGAATATTAATCTTTTTCAGAGAAGTCACATCAGTCTGATGACATACATCATCAAGCATGGCAGAGCCCAGACACATGTCCAAAACTAGATCTACCGGAAACATTTATAATGCAGATACCACTTTCCTCCCTCCAAGAACTTCCAACCACCCACAAAACTCCCCACACTGCAGAGTGTCATAAGCATGAGACGGTACCACCTGGAGATGGGCAATGGGAGAGTGACTACAACCATTGCAGCACGGGAAGTGGCAAAACAGGTCTACGCCAAGTACTACCACGACACTGTGTTTTGTGTTTCCTTGAGCACCATCCAGAGGAAGGTAGAAAGGATCTGGAAACAGTTCAGTGAGGGCAGAAAGAGGTATGGACAGACAGGGAAAGAAGACTCACTGGCTGTCCAACAATACAAAGAGTTATTTCATACAAAGTCTGAGCTCTTTGATGTATTTGCCCATGACCCTATACGGCGGCAATCACTGGAGAAAGAGTGGTGTGTAAGCATGAGTGAGATGGAGCACAAATACTATGAAGACCAGAAGACAGAGCGAAGGATGTTCTGTTCCAAAGGTGTGGACCCTGTCTGGTACCTTAGCATGATGCGAACCCAAAGGTTGAGGGAGAGGAGCGAAGAGTACCAGAGGAAGAGAGACCAGCAGTTCTCATATCAAACTCTGGACCATATCACAGATATCTTGATTGAAACTGGTGAGATATCCAGCTGCAGCAGCGATGAAGAGAAAGAGGGCACACCCCCAAAAGCGACTGAGACAGATGTCTGAGACTGACACACAGCTTCAAAAGGAGGGTGAAGAGAGTGAGGCGCGAGCAGAACCCAAAGGAAGGAAAAAAATCTTCACAGATGTTGCTGAACTAGACATGGATGAAGATTTACTACCACAAGAGTTTCAACACATACGATTGTCCGAGAGAAAAGTCCGGGATGAGTTCTATACAACTGTAGCCAATCTCAGAAACAGGAGATGGCTCAAAGAAAGGAGAGGAAGAGACTAGACATGCTGGACACACTGAAATCTAGAGGTGGCCCCTTCACTGACAGTGGGGAAGTTGAGAAGTTCCTTGTGGATGAAAGTCTGAACAACAACGCAAAGCTGCAGAGGATGAAGCTTGAGGTTCAGTTTGCCAGAGAAAGTACCACGCTTCTGCCTAAAGTCGATCCTATCTTCAGAATCCAGGTGACACTGCCCAGTGGGAAGAGGAGGATGAAAACGGCACAGGAGTTTGGAGATGCTCTCATGGCGTACCTAGGCAAGAGGAGTGACCGAACCACACTGGAATATGCAAAATTCCAAGAAAGTCTTGAAAGGCTAAGAAAAATATGAGGTGCTACTTAAGACTGACAAGTTCAAGTTCTTTCTATGTCAATGTGACTGAATAAAAATGATTTAACTGTTTTGTATTTGGAATAAAAATCTAATCAAGTTTTCCAAATGAGTTTAGTCTTTTAGTCTTAGCAGACTGTAAGAATAGTGAATTTCAAAGGGCGGAACAGCCAAAAAAACGCTCTTTTTGTGTTCTTTTTTTTATTTTAAAGAGGGATGGGGGATTATTTTCAAGATACAGAGTTACTTTGAGGTGTAACAGTTCTTCTATTAATAGTGTTTATTAATTCTCAAATGGGTTTGAAAGCATTCATTCAACAGTATATAGGCAAACAGTAAGAATAGCTTATGCATACCAGGCGGAATGTGCAGAAAATGCCACTTTTTGGGTTCTTTTTTTCATTTTCAAGGGGTGGGGGTTATTTTCAAGATACAGAGTTACTTTTGGTGTCAAAGTTCTTGTATTGATAGTGTTAATCAAGTCCCAAATGGGTGTGTTGAAATGTTGAACTTGATGATTATCCCCCCCCCCTAATAAATACAGTTTTATTAAGGAGATGTTTTACTACAACATAAAGTAGATATTAGACAGTAGGCAAACGAGATAAAGGAGTGTATATTGAAGTTAGGATCCGCTGTGTAGAGAATCATGGAATTGTACTGGTATCTAACAATACCATCCTTAATAAATGCCATCCTTATAAATGTATATAAATACAATACCGTTTTAAATGATACTTGTGTTTTAATGTTTGATTCCATTAATTGAATTAAATATGTTTTAATGAATTCTACTGAAATGATTGTTACATTGTCATCATGTAACTATTTTGTTCTTTCATTTGCCTCACCAGAAAATAGTCACACCTCCTCTTGAAGACATTTTGCCATTTTTTTGATGGCTTAAACCCCTTGTAATGCATGTGAATAGCACCTCTGTTACCGTCTGTTAACAGCTAATGTAAACTGGCTCGTTATGTTTTCAAGACGGATTTGATTTTTGTTTTGAGGAAAACACATGGTGTGTCCTGATTTGTACTTGTACTATTTGTACTTGTACTTTAGTGTTTTGTTTGTATACAGGGAACAGCAAAGCTCGAAGTGCACCAGGCTCGTGATGCACAGCATGAAGTGATACGTTGCCCAAGAGCCAGATGCAGTTATAACCATCAAGTAATAACCATGTGTCTCCATGTATGTTAATGTGTTGTGCTTTTAAACAAACTTGTTACTCTTTTATGACAACTGTTTTGAAATAATCACATTTTAATAAAATGTATTAACATGTCCATAACGTTCCCTTTTTTAATTTATTTGTTTAATCTGCAATGTTTCAATGCTATCAAATATTTAAAGGGTTGGATTGAAATCAGGAAGAGTTTGTCGTATATAGGTTCCGGCAACTCAATTGTGTTTTATAATTTACTTTATTCTCGTGTGGTTCTTAGCAGATTGTTATTTGCATTGGTTACACTTAATATCTGGGCTTTTAATTGTAGGCTCATCTCATCTTTTCATATGCAGAGAAAATCACATTAGTGAGTTTACCCAACTCCTATAATTGCTTGGAACTGCTTGACACATATTTTTAAGTTTTAGCAAAGTAACACATTCTTGAGTAGAGGAAAACTAAAAAAAGTACATTTCACCAACTCAAAAAATGCAAAAGTTGACTAAACTCTTAAAATTGCTTGGAACCGCTTGACACATATTTTTTAAGTTTTACCAAAGCAACAGTTTTTACAGTGTAGAGTTTTTAAAGGGTTACTCTACAATATTTGAGCAGATTATCGTTAAAGGCAGCATCAGCATCTGTCGTTTGTAAAATATGAGTTAAAATGTGAATGTTGACATTTTCAGCAGTATGGCAGTAGGAGTCAGTCTCTGTTTAACTATCAGTGAATCAACAGGGTCAAATATCACAAGCATGACTGTGCAGAAAAATGTTAATACTGGGAAACCAATGAGCTGCTATAAAAGGCTGAGCAGCTGAAGCTCAGTCGTAGGTTGCTTTCCCGTTAGCTTCGTTAGCATCTTTAGCATGGTTAGCATCATGTGTCTCCGAGGTCTCCTGCTGGTATCCGGGCTGTTTCTGAGCAGCTGGGCTCTGACTCCTGAAGAATGCCAGCCCTTGGTGACGCCTCTCTCTCTGGCTGACCCCTCCATGGTAAGACCCCCTCTGGTTCCTTTATTCACCGTTAGTCACTGTAAGAAGAAGTACTCAGAACCTTAACTTAAGTAAAAGTACAAATAATATGGTCTTAAAGTACTCCACTAAAAGTAAAAGTGCAAAAGTATGAGTATCAACATATACTTCACGTACATTATTTCAGAATAATATAAAGTGCAGAATAATTTCACTTATATATCTTAACAGTAATATTATTAAGGTTATTTTATTATCCGCCTTTAATACCGCAATTTTAGTTTTGTAGTTTTCTCAATGTGGACCAACTTTATATACTTTAAATACTGTATAGTTTATTTGTACAGTACTGCATTATACTATATCAGCATATTTGTATATGTACAGTAGAAGTATAAAGTAGCATTAAATTGAAATACTCAAGTAAAGTACAAAACAGCACTTAAGTACAAAATGTACTTGCAGTGGTGTGTTACTTTCCACCTGTTACACTACAGGTTTTCCGAAATGTTTTTTAAAATGTTCAATGTGCAAAACTGTGAATAAAACTAAAACGGAGCTCAGATTTTATTTCTGCTTTTTAAACTGTAGTATGTGCTCATGTGTTTCATTGTGTTTAGGCTACTGCCTGAATGTGCTGAATGCAGGTTGATGAAATATTCCCATAAATGTCTTTGTATTGCATTTTATATTCAGGTAAAGTGATCAGGTAAAATTACCTTTATATTGTGATACTTTTACAGATAACTAGTAACAGGTTATTAACTAAAGTTACCCTCCCAACCCTGGTAATAATTAAAACACTTATGCACAATAAAAAATAAAATAATTATTTCTCACAACACAAGCAGCCCAACAAGAAGTCCACATGTATGAACAAATTATTTGGAACATCTATTGCAGAGGATCAGGGCCAGATGTTTTTCAGATTTCTGACTTTTTTTTTAGAATTCCAGCTTTTTCTCAGAATTCCAACTTTTTTTCAGACTTCCAACTTTTTTGATACATTTTGAGTTTGAACCAAACAAAAAAATGCACTGTTGGTCAAACCTCAAAAAGGTTCACATGTGGCCCTTATCCTCTCTTTTTTGGGGCAGGGTTAATTGTGTGTGTGTGTGTGTGTGTGTGTGTGTGTGTGTGTGTGTGTGTGTGTGTGTGTGTGTGTGTGTGTGTGTGTGTGTGTGTGTGTGTGTGTGTGTGTGTGTGTGTGTGTGTGTGTGTGTGTGTGTAGATGTACAACAGGTCCCACCTCCTGGTGGGTTACTCAGATAATGCAGCGTTTGGCGCCATCCTGAAGCACACGGAGATCTCCTGGTGGAACATCAGCCCGTCTCCGTCCGACCCCAAGGGGATTGTTTTAGCCATCGAGGACAAACTGTGAGCATCTGCACTCATGCAAAAATATAATAACAAATACCAGGAAAAACCAAGATCATTTACTATATTTCTTATCATTTTAATTATATAGCATAATAGTTCTCTATCTGTGGTTTTCATTTTCTTTTTACTTTTATGTATGCACCAAGTCAAATTCCTCGTATGTGTCAACCTACCTGGTGATAAACATGAATCTGATTCTGATTCTGTAGAACCCAATTCAATAGCTCTCCAGATGATACTCTGATTAATCAGTGAATCCTCTCCTGATTTGAAATACATCTCAGTTCTCGTGCTCTGAACAGATCAAGTTTCTTCATATTGACATTCAGACCTTTATATATACAGTCTATGATTTAGACCCAGCGATAAACTCACCTCCTCCTCTTTCCCCTCAGGAATGGTACCTGCACGTCAAAAACTGCCAACATAACTATTGAGGGCGACACAGCCTCAGCGTTAGGTGAGTTCCACAATCTGACATTTCTTTTAGGCGACTGAAACTGCCAGAAGGAAAGACAAAGGTCCACAGTGCTCACATTTATAATACAAGTTAACTCGAGACCATAATAAATAAATGTAAAAAGTACAGTGTGATTTTAAGTCCAGTTATCCAAAGAGAAGCGATGGAGCATTGTGAGCCTGTTAGCATGCTGACGGATCATTCAAATTCAAAGATTGAAAGGTTTTATTGTCATATGCACATAGCTATGAGAGAAGTGGAGAAATGGCAATGAAATTCTTCTGACCTGAGCTCCTTGCTGAGAATCTTGAATCTTTGATGTATCCCAGGTACAGCCTCAGTTTCCTGCATAGCTCTGTGTCTCACCTGTGTAATCAGGTATTCTCCTGTCTGTTTTCAGTGGGGAACTTCTTCTCCACCACCTTCCACCTGCTGCCGGGCTGTGATGGATGTCTGGTCTTCAGCATGAACACCACGGCCAAACACATGGACATCGTGGTCAAGCTGCTGAAGATCAACATCACGGTGACAGCGGAGGAGGTCAAAATGCACAGCGTCTATCTGTTAGGTAGGAAGCATGACAGGAAATAATAATGTATGATTACTTAACCTCTACCTAACCCTTGTCGTGGATCCGATGTAACACTCACAACATTAAAGAATAAGACGAAGAGAAATCAATAAAACACAGACACAGAGATGGTTGAAGTCAAATATTATATTGCTGTACAGCACCATAAGAGACACATTACCTTACATCAAAGCAGTCTATAGTGTAATGTCCCTTAGACCAAGAGAATCTTACAGCTTATACACCTGATAGATGGATGGATAGATAGATAGATAGATAGATAGATAGATAGATAGATAGATAGATAGATAGATAGATAGATAGATAGATAGATAGATAGATAGATAGATGGATGGATGGATGGATGGATGGATGGATGGATGGATGGATGGACGGACGGACGGACGGACGGACGGACGGACGGACGACGGACGGACGGACGGACGGACGGACGGACGACGGACGGACGGACGGACAGACAGACAGACAGACACAGACAGATAGACAGATAGATAGATAGATAGATAGATAGATAGATAGATAGATAGATAGATAGATAGATAGATAGATTGATAGATAGATGGATTACTCTTGACTTAAAAGTACTTAATCATGCTTGTTTTAAAAACTTAATAAAAGTAGAAGTCATGCTGAAATCCTTTCCTAAAGTCAGGTATTAAAGCGTCTCTGTGTTTCTGTCTGCAGGCAGAGAGGCGACCCTGAAGGACTCGGACTTTGACGATTTCAAGAAGCAGGCGAGCTGCCTCGGGTTCTCCGGAGAACCACAGTTCATCTACGACTCCAAGAACGGTGCTTTAAAATTACCTGATTAAACGATGAAACAGAGATTTCACAGATAACTGATCTCACTGTTTCTCTCTCTGTCTGCAGGATACTGCGCTGAAGGCGAGAGCGTTAAGATTGAACTGAATAGCGACGGTGATGAATAAGTGAAGATGAGGAAATAAAGAGAAGTGACTCAAAACATCAAACGTGTGGTTTTATTATTATCTAATGAGAAGATTTTCAAACTGTGGAGGGAAGGTATTTTAACAGTGGGTCTAAAAGAGACGACTAAACGTCATCACGCCTCCTTTAGCTTAGCGGTGGTGACGTGAAGTCATGTGACCGTGCTGTAGTTTCTTTATAGCCCAACATTAGCCACCTTTAGCTTAGCGGTGGTGACGTGAAGTCATGTGACCGTGCTGTAGTTCCTTTATAGCCCAACATTAGCCACCATTAGCTTAGCGGTGGTGACGTGAAGTCACGTGACCGTGCTATAGTTCCTTTATAGCCCAACATTAGCCACCTTTAGCTTAGCGGTGGTGACGTGAAGTCATGTGACCGTGCTGTAGTTCCTTTATAGCCCAACATTAGCCGCCATTAGCTTAGCGGTGGTGACGTGAAGTCATGTGACCGTGCTGTAGTTCCTTTATAGCCCAACATTAGCCACCTTTAGCTTAGCGGTGTGACGTGAAGTCATGTGACCGTGCTGTAGTTCCTTTACAGCCCAACATTAGCCCACCAGTGATAGACTAGTTAATGATAGAAACACTAGTTAATGATAGATTCTAGTTAATGATAGAAACACTAGTTAAAGATAGAAACACTAGTTAATGATAGATTCTAGTTAATGATAGAAACACTAGTTAAAGATAGAAACACTAGTTAATGATAGAAACACTAGTTAAAGATATAAACACTAGATGATGATAGAAACACTAGTTAATGATAGAAACACTAGTTAGTGATAGAAACACTAGTTAATGATAGAAACACTAGTTAATGATAGAAACACTAGTTAATGATAGAAACACTAGTTAGTAATAGAAACACTAGTTAATGATAGAAACACTAGTTAATGATTGAAACACTAGTTAATGATAGAAACACTAGTTAGTGATAGAAACACACCAGTTAACGTTATAAACCTCGGGGAGAGCAACATATGAGGATCCCTCTCCAGGACAGCCAGACAATAGATGTGGTGTGTACATTAAAAAGATAACACATTTACAACGTAGCTAGTCCAGATGCTGGAGAATGCATGTGTCTGTAAATTAGAAGAAGATGGATCCAGGTGGATGTCAACAATCCTGTGGGAGCCATCAGAGAAGTAGTATGGTGAGCATCATACATTTATACCACAGACATGTCTACAGGAGCTATTTAAGGTGCAGTATCTTGTCCAAGAACACTTCCCCATGTGAACTGGAGGGGTGGAATTGGACCACTGATCGACTGGTTGGTAAACCCCATCTTTTAGCCATAACTCCATGAAATGATGAAGGTTTGGATATCAGTATGTCCAAGTTCAGGCTGTGTTTAGATATCAGTGAATCATTAATGGACAAACATTGATATAAAACTGTACGCCCACTGAAACCCCCTTTGGACCTGCATGATGGTCAAATAAATGCTTTCATAACCGTCCAAAAGTTTAAACTTGGCTAAAAATGTAGATAACGTAAAACCCAGAAGCTTCTATAAAGGCTGAGGCCCGATGAGGCTCAGTCGTCTTTCCCTCAGCTAGGTAACGTCATTAGCATCGTTAGCATTGTTAGCATAGTTAGCATCATGTGTCTCCGAGGTCTCCTGCTGGTATCCGGGCTGTTTCTGAGCAGCTGGGCTCTGACTCCTGAAGAATGCAAGTGATTATTATATAATCTTTTTCATTTAATTAATATAGTTCATTAAACTATCAGCTCCTTTGCAAAAAGCACAACAAATATTTGTGACCTCATTTTATACCTCATAATATAATTATTGTTTACATAACTCTTCCTCCAAATTTTTGTCCCAGGAATGGAACCTGTCTTCTCTCGAGAGAAACTGTCAACGTCACTTTTGACGGGAACACAGCATCAGTGTCATGTAAGGAACATCAGGCAAAACCATAGACTGTATATATAAAGAGAAACGTGCTGCAGCTTCAGAAAGGATGCAGCTATAAAAACCCAAATGTTCCACATGAAGAAACATCTTCAGCAACTTGACAACACATGCAGCATTTAGAAAACATTCAGCAACTTGAGGAGACATGCGCAGCGTTTACTAAAAGCTGCAGAAACCACACGCTGCAAATACAAAATGCTAATGAAAAGGAAATTACACCCCAGTAAAAAAGATTACTACTCTGAAGTATTTGCTCAACTATAAAAGACTCAACCATTTCTGGATCGGCCCTAAAAATACTCACTACTTGATTTTAACTGTCTCTGTTGTTGGAAACTTACCTAAAAAATGTTATGGTCTTATTTTAACAATGTGATCACATGACTCCTTCTGATGTTACTGAAGATCTGCTGTAAGCTAGCTAGCTAACGTAGCTAACCTAGTCATTTCAGATATACTGACAAACTATTACAGTTATGAGACAAACTAACTCTGAGACTTTACAAATTAATGAATTCTTAAAACATGTTGAAAAAAAAACTGTAAAAAAATCAAACCTCAAAAAGGTTCACATGTGGCCCTTATCCTCTCTTTTTTGGGGCAGGGTTAATTGTGTGTGTGTGTGTGTGTGTGTGTGTATGTGTGTGTGTGTGTGTGTGTGTGTGTGTGTGTGTGTGTGTGTGTGTGTGTGTGTGTGTGTGTGTGTGTGTGTGTGTGTGTGTGTGTGTGTGTGTGTGTGTGTGTGTGTGTGTGTGTGTGTGTGTGTGTGTGTGTGTGTGTGTGTGTGTGTGTAGATGTACAACAGGTCCCACCTCCTGGTGGGTTACTCAGATAATGCAGCGTTTGGCGCCATCCTGAAGCACACGGAGATCTCCTGGTGGAACATCAGCCCGTCTCCGTCCGACCCCAAGGGGATTGTTTTAGCCATCGAGGACAAACTGTGAGCATCTGCACTCATGCAAAAATATAATAACAAATACCAGGAAAAACCAAGATCATTTACTATATTTCTTATCAATTTAATTATATAGCATAATAGTTCTCTATCTGTGGTTTTCATTTTCTTTTTACTTTTATGTATGCACCAAGTCAAATTCCTCGTATGTGTCAACCTACCTGGTGATAAACATGAATCTGATTCTGATTCTGTAGAACCCAATTCAATAGCTCTCCAGATGATACTCTGATTAATCAGTGAATCCTCTCCTGATTTGAAATACATCTCAGTTCTCGTGCTCTGAACAGATCAAGTTTCTTCATATTGACATTCAGACCTTTATATATACAGTCTATGATTTAGACCCAGCGATAAACTCACCTCCTCCTCTTTCCCCTCAGGAATGGTACCTGCACGTCAAAAACTGCCAACATAACTATTGAGGGCGACACAGCCTCAGCGTTAGGTGAGTTCCACAATCTGACATTTCTTTTAGGCGACTGAAACTGCCAGAAGGAAACAAAGGTCCACAGTGCTCACATTTATAATACAAGTTAACTCGAGACCATAATAAATAAATGTAAAAAGTACAGTGTGATTTTAAGTCCAGTTATCCAAAGAGAAGCGATGGAGCATTGTGAGCCTGTTAGCATGCTGACGGATCATTCAAATTCAAAGATTGAAAGGTTTTATTGTCATATGCACATAGCTATGAGAGAAGTGGAGAAATGGCAATGAAATTCTTCTGACCTGAGCTCCTTGCTGAGAATCTTGAATCTTTGATGTATCCCAGGTACAGCCTCAGTTTCCTGCATAGCTCTGTGTCTCACCTGTGTAATCAGGTATTCTCCTGTCTGTTTTCAGTGGGGAACTTCTTCTCCACCACCTTCCACCTGCTGCCGGGCTGTGATGGATGTCTGGTCTTCAGCATGAACACCACGGCCAAACACATGGACATCGTGGTCAAGCTGCTGAAGATCAACATCACGGTGACAGCGGAGGAGGTCAAATGCACAGCGTCTATCTGTTAGGTAGGAAGCATGACAGGAAATAATAATGTATGATTACTTAACCTCTACCTAACCCTTGTCGTGGATCCGATGTAACACTCACAACATTAAAGAATAAGACGAAGAGAAATCAATAAAACACAGACACAGAGATGGTTGAAGTCAAATATTATATTGCTGTACAGCACCATAAGAGACACTTACCTTACATCAAAGCAGTCTATAGTGTAATGTCCCTTAGACCAAGAGAATCTTACAGCTTATACAACTGATAGATGGATAGATAGATAGATAGATAGATAGATAGATAGATAGATAGATAGATAGATAGATAGATAGATAGATAGATAGATAGATAGATAGATAGATAGATAGATAGATAGATAGATAGATAGATAGATAGATAGATAGATGGATGGATGGATAGATAGATATATAGATAGATAGATGGATGGATGGATAGATAGATAGATAGATAGATGGATGGATGGATGGATGGATGGATAGATAGATAGATAGATAGATAGATAGATGGATGGATAGATAGATAGATAGATAGATAGATGGATGGATGGATAGATAGATAGATAGATGATGGATGGATGGATGGATGGATGGATGGATGGATGAGATAGATAGATAGATAGATAGATAGACAGATAGATAGATGGATGGATGGATAGATAGATATATGGATGGATGGATGGATGGATAGATAGATAGATAGATAGATAGATAGATAGATAGATAGATAGATAGATAGATAGATAGATAGATAGATAGATAGATTGATAGATAGATGGATTACTCTTGACTTAAAAGTACTTAATCATGCTTGTTTTAAAAACTTAATAAAAGTAGAAGTCATGCTGAAATCCTTTCCTAAAGTCAGGTATTAAAGCGTCTCTGTGTTTCTGTCTGCAGGCAGAGAGGCGACCCTGAAGGACTCGGACTTTGACGATTTCAAGAAGCAGGCGAGCTGCCTCGGGTTCTCCGGAGAACCACAGTTCATCTACGACTCCAAGAACGGTGCTTTAAAATTACCTGATTAAACGATGAAACAGAGATTTCACAGATAACTGATCTCACTGTTTCTCTCTCTGTCTGCAGGATACTGCGCTGAAGGCGAGAGCGTTAAGATTGAACTGAATAGCGACGGTGATGAATAAGTGAAGATGCGGAAATAAAGAGAAGTGACTCAAAACATCAAACGTGTGGTTATTTATTATCTAATGAGAAGATTTTCAAACTGTGGAGGGAAGGTATTTTAACAGTGGGTCTAAAAGAGACGACTAAACGTCATCACGCCTCCTTTAGCTTAGCGGTGGTGACGTGAAGTCATGTGACCGTGCTGTAGTTTCTTTATAGCCCAACATTAGCCACCTTTAGCTTAGCGGTGGTGACGTGAAGTCATGTGACCGTGCTGTAGTTCCTTTATAGCCCAACATAGCCACCATTAGCTTAGCGGTGGTGACGTGAAGTCACGTGACCGTGCTATAGTTCCTTTATAGCCCAACATTAGCCACCTTTAGCTTAGCGGTGGTGACGTGAAGTCATGTGACCGTGCTGTAGTTCCTTTATAGCCCAACATTAGCCGCCATTAGCTTAGCGGTGGTGACGTGAAGTCATGTGACCGTGCTGTAGTTCCTTTATAGCCCAACATTAGCCACCTTTAGCTTAGCGGTGTTGACGTGAAGTCATGTGACCGTGCTGTAGTTCCTTTACAGCCCAACATTAGCCCCCAGTGATAGACTAGTTAATGATAGAAACACTAGTTAATGATAGATTCTAGTTAATGATAGAAACACTAGTTAAAGATAGAACACTAGTTAATGATAGATTCTAGTTAATGATAGAAACACTAGTTAAAGATAGAAACACTAGTTAATGATAGAAACACTAGTTAAAGATATAAACACTAGATGATGATAGAAACACTAGTTAATGATAGAAACACTAGTTATGATAGAAACACTAGTTAAAGATATAAACACTAGATGATGATAGAAACACTAGTTAATGATAGAAACACTAGTTATGATAGAAACACTAGTTAAAGATAGAAACACTAGTTAATGATAGATTCTAGTTAATGATAGAAACACTAGTTAAAGATAGAAACACTAGTTAATGATAGAAACACTAGTTAAAGATATAAACACTAGATGATGATAGAAACACTAGTTAATGATAGAAACACTAGTTAGTGATAGAAACACTAGTTAATGATAGAAACACTAGTTAATGATAGAAACACTAGTTAATGATAGAAACACTAGTTAGTAATAGAAACACTAGTTAATGATAGAAACACTAGTTAATGATTGAAACACTAGTTAATGATAGAAACACTAGTTAGTGATAGAAACACACCAGTTAACGTTATAAACCTCGGGGAGAGCAACATATGAGGATCCCTCTCCAGGACAGCCAGACAATAGATGTGGTGTGTACATTAAAAAGATAACACATTTACAACGTAGCTAGTCCAGATGCTGGAGAATGCATGTGTCTGTAAATTAGAAGAAGATGGATCCAGGTGGATGTCAACAATCCTGTGGGAGCCATCAGAGAAGTAGTATGGTGAGCATCATACATTTATACCACAGACATGTCTACAGGAGCTATTTAAGGTGCAGTATCTTGTCCAAGAACACTTCCCCATGTGAACTGGAGGGGGTGGAATTGGACCACTGATCGACTGGTTGGTAAACCCCATCTTTTAGCCATAACTCCATGAAATGATGAAGGTTTGGATATCAGTATGTCCAAGTTCAGGCTGTGTTTAGATATCAGTGAATCATTAATGGACAAACATTGATATAAAACTGTACGCCCACTGAAACCCCCTTTGGACCTGCATGATGGTCAAATAAATGCTTTCATAACCGTCCAAAAGTTTAAACTTGGCTAAAAATGTAGATAACGTAAAACCCAGAAGCTTCTATAAAGGCTGAGGCCCGATGAGGCTCAGTCGTCTTTCCCTCAGCTAGGTAACGTCATTAGCATCGTTAGCATTGTTAGCATAGTTAGCATCATGTGTCTCCGAGGTCTCCTGCTGGTATCCGGGCTGTTTCTGAGCAGCTGGGCTCTGACTCCTGAAGAATGCAAGTGATTATTATATAATCTTTTTCATTTAATTAATATAGTTCATTAAACTATCAGCTCCTTTGCAAAAAGCACAACAAATATTTGTGACCTCATTTTATACCTCATAATATAATTATTGTTTACATAACTCTTCCTCCAAATTTTTGTCCCAGGAATGGAACCTGTCTTCTCTCGAGAGAAACTGTCAACGTCACTTTTGACGGGAACACAGCATCAGTGTCATGTAAGGAACATCAGGCGAAACCATAGACTGTATATATAAAGAGAAACGTGCTGCAGCTTCAGAAAGGATGCAGCTAAAAACCCAAATGTTCCACATGAAGAAACATCTTCAGCAACTTGACAACACATGCAGCATTTAGAAAACATTCAGCAACTTGAGGAGACATGCGCAGCGTTTACTAAAAGCTGCAGAAACCACACGCTGCAAATACAAAATGCTAATGAAAAGGAAATTACACCCCAGTAAAAAAGATTACTACTCTGAAGTATTTGCTCAACTATAAAAGACTCAACCATTTCTGGATCGGCCCTAAAAATACTCACTACTTGATTTTAACTGTCTCTGTTGTTGGAAACTTACCTAAAAAATGTTATGGTCTTATTTTAACAATGTGATCACATGACTCCTTCTGATGTTACTGAAGATCTGCTGTAAGCTAGCTAGCTAACGTAGCTAACCTAGTCATTTCAGATATACTGACAAACTATTACAGTTATGAGACAAACTAACTCTGAGACTCTGACAATGCATTGTCTTTTTATGCTGCTGAAACGCAAACATTTCCCAAATTGGGATCAATAAAGTACTTCTTATCTTATGTTATCTTATCTTATAAAATTGTTTCTGTCCTCAGTCATCAACATGAGCACGACGATGCTCATCCTGCCGGGCGTCAACGGTCTGATGGTCACCAGCGTCAACAGCTCCGTCAAACACTTTGACCTGGCGCTTGAAAAGCTTAATATCCCCAGTGAGAACAGAGAGGAGATCAGCCTCCGAGCTCTCTACCTGATGGGTAGGTAGCTTAGTCTGTGCTTACTTTAACTGCTTTACATCCCTTTATATTGGAAAGGATTTAACTGAGGTTTCATTATCTCCAGATTCTGTCAACATAAAACACAACGGAGGAAGAAGTATTTATATTCTTTACCTGAGTTTTAACACCAAGACTCTACAAGTAAAAGTGGAAAACCTTAAAAAGTAAAGCATTGAAGTTGCCGTTGAGTCTGTGCTCATTTTAGCTCCTCTACTTCTGGATTGTGTAAATGATGTATCTGAGGTTCTGGGTTCATTATCTCCTGGTTCTGTCTGCAGGCAGAGAGGCGACCCTGAAGGACTCGGACCTGGAAGAGTTCAAGAAGCAGGCGAGCTGCCTCGGGTTCTCCGGAGAACCACAGTTCATCTACAACCCCAAGAACGGTGCTTTAAAATCACCTGATTAAACTATCTTAGGAATATATATTTAGATAATATATAACTGATTTATGTTTCTCTATCTGCAGGTTTCTGTACTGAAGAGGATTCCATTAAGATGTAGTTCTGAAGACAGGAACAATCATGAAGGAAATAAAATAAAAATAAAGTGAAAACTGTATTCTTCTTCTGTACAAAAATCAGCTGGACCATTGTCATGCTCATCAAGATTTATAACGTTTTGATCCTTAAACCCTTTAGATAATGCTGAAAACATGTGAAGTCGATCGGACAAGGTCTCTTTTCTACTTAGCAACAGTCTGTTCTACTTAGCAACAGTCTGTTCTCCTTAGCAACGGTCTGTTCTCCTTAGCAACGGTCTGTTCTCCTTAGCAACAGTCTGTTCTCCTTAGCAACTGTCTGTTCTCCAACTCTCTGTTCTCCTTAGCAACAGTGTATTTTCCTTAGCAACAGTCTGTTAGCGAGAATTAACAACCTCTGGAATGTCCAAACTGACAAATCAGAAAAAGTATTCAACCAAGCCGTTTAATAAGTCTTATTATTAAATCGTGGGACTCTGTGTTAATATGTTATTATGGTAGTGCTTATGAGTACACTGTAAAAACAGTTCAGATGGTGAAGTCAACAAAACTCAATTTTTTTATGTAATTACTTGCCCTAAATTAGTTTTTTTTCAATGTGCGTTTAAATAAGTAACACGTAAGCAACAATGAGAACATGTTTTAAGAATTCATTAATTTGTAAATGAATATCACATTTTCTGAACTTTCTTTAAAAATAGGTTTTGGAAAACGTAATAAAAATGCTTTTGTCAACGCCACGGTCATGCCACGCCCTCAAACGAGAATACCGCGGTGTGAGACTTCCTGTTCCTCTTTGCAGGGTTCTAGTGATGGCAAAATGAAGCTTTGAATGAAGCATCGAACCACTTGGACAATTGTGTCGGAAATAGGTTCATTTCTCGAAGCTTCAGTTACAGCGACCTCTCCTGGCGAAGTGCAAGGCTGCAGTGGGTTTAACGTATTTGCCTTGAAAAATATTCGATGCACACACACACTAAGACTGAATATCATGTTCTATTTGCAATTAAAGATTGATAATTGTGTGTATTGGGTTATTGAGAAGAGACTAGAGAGTGCTGGAAGGGCCTTTTATCAGTTAATAAAGTATTAAAGTTGAAAAGGAATGATTAAACGTTCATCCGTTCCGGGCTTCAAACCAGCTGCGCGGAGGTCATCGCCACTTTGGGCCGCCGGCTCTAACCACTGGGCTATCTATACGTCAAGCTATACACATGTTTTTTATATTGGTGTTAATTGTCTTTTTGTTCACAACTTCTCCACATTTCGAAGTGTTTCCCGAGCCAGAACGACCTATCTTTCTTCCTGGCTTGCTCTATAATGATCCAATTAAAATGCAATACCAACAACAACTCAACAGCAACAACGCAACTACCCACACATTGCGCATTGTTTAGAGCTGTTATAAGTGTTGAAGCGCTCAAATTCGAAACTGTTTCAACCTGTCACCTGTCAGAATAGAGACGAGGCAGTGCATTGAATCGTGTGATTGGACCGCGAACCAGTCAATGAAGCAGTTGCTGCTTCGGACGTCATATGTCACGTGATTTGAAGCAGTTGCTGGTTCGGACGTCATATGTCACGTGATTTGAAGCAGTTGCTGGTTCGGACGTCATATGTGACGTGATTTGAAGCAAGCTTCGAATCACTGCTTCTATGGAATAAGAAGTCCAGGGTTGAAGCTCCGTTCAAAGCTTCAGTGTCAAACTGCCATCACTAGGTTCTTCAGCAGTTGGACACGTGTTTGCGTTGGATCCTCCTCAAACCATCGTAAAACAAGTAAGCATGCCACCTGAGTTATTAATTACTGCTTTTTAACTAGCAAGTGTTATTTACTTTTGTTGTATTCACTGTTTTGAACGAAACATCGACATTTTAATGCATGCCAGCGCCATTACTGCTGTTAAAGTTAGACTCAGCCCTGTCGTGCTCATGTAGTCTATTTCTTCACGCAAAGTTGTTGGGCAAAGTTTGCATCAAGTGCTTACCGACGCAATTCTGTTAAAAGTGGTTAAGTTAAGAGTACGTATTAAGAATCAACTCCGCAAACTGTTCCCCTATGCCGCTCTAAGCGTTGGCCCGGGCACCGTGATGCGGCCGCGGGGCTCAGAGGCTCTCCTGCCGTGCATGTTGTGCGGTAAAATACCTCCGTTAAAACTATTCCCTACTACTTTATAACCCAGCGGTTATGTAAGAGTAAGTTACTAATGCGCCTATTTGATATTAATTCCTCTATATGTATTTCGCCTTTTGTTTTACTGTGAGCAATGAATTATCTTTCTACAATCTTAGTGTACCCAATTTATACTCATAGTCTGCAGTTACAGCATCGAGTTGTTATTATACAATATGAAGTGCAAACTATATTTTTCATGCTTATGCAACGCTATAGATGCAAATCCATGTTGGAATCTGCAGGAGAGTTAACGTTAGCTCTCAGAAGAAAGTGACGGAGGTGACTTCAGTTAAGGTGCATTCAGGCGCAATTCAGTAAAAGTGTGTATTGGGCGAGGATGCATGGATAACGTCAGCAAGATGTGTTCAATGTAGTACAGTAAAATGCAGTCTTTAGCGAGAAATATCAATAATTAGGGGGGGGGGGATAAATGGCCAAAAAATAAAAAATTGGAAAATGATTACGCCCACTTCAGGGATGGTGCATTGGGTCATTTGGGAGATATTTTGTATTGGGAGTTGGTACCTATCATGAAATAAACCCCCCACCCCACCCAAAAAACTAAATCGGACATGTTTTTTTCCCCCTTTTATCATTAAAAATAAAATAAAATCTTAAGAGAACACTTTGGTTCACCTGTCAGATGTTGCAAAGTTCTAAAGTAACAAAGTACATTTACATAATGCATTGTGGCTCCTGGTTGACTGCAAGCAAACCGTTGAAATCCCCAAGCAGACGATCATATTCAACACACCATCTGACAAGCAGTTAAACAGAGTTGTCGCAGGTATGTTTTTTCCTTTTTAACAAAACTATTATATTATATTATTTTATAATTATATTATTATATGATATTATATGATAATTTAGCTTGGTTTGTGTCAGGTTCCATCCAATATTAGTCATACTTTTAGCTTTCTAGCTGTTAAGAATGTAGCTCAAACTAGCTAGCTAGCTTAGTGCAACAGTTGATTTGACATGTTTTTGCTCAAATTAGCCAGCTAACTTTATTATACAGTAATTACTTAGCTAACTGTTACATTAAGCTAAATTAGTAGACAGCACTGAAGTAATTAACACTCTCCTAGACCTAGTGCTTGTAACTTAATCTAATTTAGAATATTAATCTTTTTCAGAGAAGTCACATCAGTCTGATGACATACATCATCAAGCATGGCAGAGCCCAGACACATGTCCAAAACTAGATCTACCGGAAACATTTATAATGCAGATACCGACTTTCCTCCCTCCAAGAACTTCCAACCACCCACAAAACTCCCCACACTGCAGAGTGTCATAAGCATGAGACGGTACCACCTGGAGATGGGCAATGGGAGAGTGACTACAACCATTGCAGCACGGGAAGTGGCAAAACAGGTCTACGCCAAGTACTACCACGACACTGTGTTTTGTGTTTCCTTGAGCACCATCCAGAGGAAGGTAGAAAGGATCTGGAAACAGTTCAGTGAGGGCAGAAAGAGGTATGGACAGACAGGGAAAGAAGACTCACTGGCTGTCCAACAATACAAAGAGTTATTTCATACAAAGTCTGAGCTCTTTGATGTATTTGCCCATGACCCTATACGGCGGCAATCACTGGAGAAAGAGTGGTGTGTAAGCATGAGTGAGATGGAGCACAAATACTATGAAGACCAGAAGACAGAGCGAAGGATGTTCTGTTCCAAAGGTGTGGACCCTGTCTGGTACCTTAGCATGATGCGAACCCAAAGGTTGAGGGAGAGGAGCGAAGAGTACCAGAGGAAGAGAGACCAGCAGTTCTCATATCAAACTCTGGACCATATCACAGATATCTTGATTGAAACTGGTGAGATATCCAGCTGCAGCAGCGATGAAGAGAAAGAGGGCACACCCCCAAAAGCGACTGAGACAGATGTCTGAGACTGACACACAGCTTCAAAAGGAGGGTGAAGAGAGTGAGGCGCGAGCAGAACCCAAAGGAAGGAAAAAAATCTTCACAGATGTTGCTGAACTAGACATGGATGAAGATTTACTACTGTGGAGGAAACTTCTGTGTAGTAATGCATGGAGTCACCGACTCAGGAAGGAGACACGGTGAGAGTTGGAGCTTTGATGTCAAACACTGATGGGTTTATTCAGAGTATTCGGCCGGAGGATTCACATCACAAATCAAAGAGTCAGAGGTTCTGACTACACGGTAGAGTTGCCACGTCAATTCTGAAGAACCTCTCTCTATGCTAGACCTTTTAACAGGTTCACAGAGAGAAATCAACATCTCTGAAGGAGTAGACTAAACACTGAATCATCTGCGTCCAACGCTCATGGCCTCAAGGATTTCACATCCTAGAGCCCACAAAACAGATAAAGAAGTGCCTCAGTGTTCTCACAACAATTACCCTTCGTGCCAGTCAAGTTGACCGGTCTCACACTGGTGACAACAACACATATGGCACCAAGGCCTTTCCTTAAAGGAGATAACACATGTCAGAGTAAAAGGTTAGATATCTAGAAGAATTATTCCTTAACAGTTCCTCTCTTTTTATCATTTTTGATAACCTTAAAACATTAGTCTAATAATTCTGGTCAATACTTAAATCAATAGGCGTCTTCAGATTCGAGTGTGGTCTCACCTTACATTCAATTACATCACAAAGTAGAGTAAGATTGAAACATTCAATCACAATGATTGATACAGGCAATCATAATAGGAAAAATTATCTCTCATCAGTGTTTGGAGCATCTTTTGTCAATAAGTACAATAATAAACACACATAAAACACAGATACATAATAGCAAAATATTTGTTTTAAACTAATATCTTTTATCATTTAAACCATTAGTTAATGTCATTTATCAAACTATAAAATCAAAACCAGAAACAGCCTAAAGATTTGCTTTAAGGCAATCACTAGTCAAAAGCATTTCAAACTTAGGATCATAAGAGATCCAGCTAAGGCATAAATTCACAGTGGTGATTTGATCAATCTGTAATCCACAAAGTTGCAGTGTCCTCAATTTTAGGATTACTTTACGTTTACTTCATTACGCTTTAGTCAAGAGTAAGGCACTTAGTCTTAGAAAAATCAATACATTCATTTTAATCAAATACATTGTTCAAAATCTGAAAAGGAAAAATCAGATATTTGTCGTGTAGTGTAACAACCTGAAAGGGAAAAGTCAAAATATCTTTTCTTTAATCTAAGCATCAATTTTAATTCATTGGTCATTGTAAGGGGGAACCCATGGTTCGGAAACCACGGCAGCGACCCACGGGTCTGGAAGCTCGGCGTCGTACATCATCACGGTGTCATCAACGGTGGTGTACCCCACTAGTCTCTGTGGGCCTGGAGGGCGACTTTGGTAATCTTTCGCAGGACTAGTTTAACTACAGTGACTAGGCACATTATCAGGATTAGCACACCTATGATAAACACTGAAATGGTAACAATGAATTTTACAATCCCCCCTCCCCATGACCCAAATGTTCCAGTTAAATCCCCAAATGCAAACCCATGAGTTTCGTGCAATTCTTTTATTCCCCTAGCAGTATCATGAGCCATATCCATGACCTCAGGTGTGGCATCAGAGATGAAAGAACAACACTCAGATCCAATCACCTTGCATGTACCCCCCTGTGCTGCTAGTAGAAGATCCAGTGCCATGCGATTCTGTAATGCCACTGTTCTAACTTCCTGCAGTTCTTTGTGTTCAGCTAACATGGCTGTGTTGGACACATTAAGGTGCTTCTCCACAACCTTGGAGAGAGCTATAATTTCCTGCTGGGAAACATAAATACCGTACCAGGGCAGAAATGCGCTAGCCAGCTGCTGACCTGTTGTGATGGTTCTACGAGTTCTGTGTAGGGCAGGGAATATTGCTGCAATCTCCTCAGTCTCTACTTTACGGATCAAAGGGATTAGATAGGCTAGATAACAGGTGCCATCAAAAGTATCATAAGGCATGCAACCGTAGGCTCTGTTCCCACAAACCAAGTAAACCCTCTCTGGAAGGGGAGTTCTGGTTAACTTGATCTTTACTACGGTGTTACAGTCGCTGTGGCCCACATCGTTAGAGGGTGAAAACCCTCCTCCGCTCTGGAAGCAGATGGACACATTCTTCCACTCATGCACCACAACTGGGGGAACATAAACGGAACAGTCACGTGTAGGGGATTTACCTAAGGGTAATGGCAGTGAACAGTCATGTATTTTAACTTTCACTGAGTCCACTGTTCGGACGCCAAACCAGGGTACAACTGCTACCAAGGCTTCAACCAACAAAGATGGTGTGTGCGGTTGAGGTGAACATGTTGGACTTGTGGAAGTGGCTGAGCAATTAGTCTGGACTAGAGCTAATTGGAATCTGTATTCAAAAGCTAGTTCAACGTATTTCTTCACATATATAAGTTTTAGAACCCTCAATCGTTTGAAACCGTCTGGCAGGTAGTCTTTATTTACTGTGTCAACAATGAGCGAGATTAAGCCATTGTACTTTAAAGGTTGCTCAAAGTCTATGGGGTAGGAAGGGGTGTAACAATCATCTGCATCCTTGCTAATTCGGGATGCTATATCACTCCAGGTGACTAAACTGTAGTCAGCTTTTGTGAAAGGAATTGGGCTGAACATGGGAGAGTACATGGATTCTGGCATGTTCTGGCACAGCCAACAGTTGCTAACATTGCGTTCATGTGCATAGTCTAACATTAAACTCATTGCGGAATTGGTTTGAGTTTGTTTAGGTGGAGTAATTAAGGCATTTTTTGAAGAGTCTACATCACTCTCTGGTGACTTAATTACATCTGAACCTGGTTCACTAAATGAACATCTAGTGACCCTGAACTGGGATCTTTGTAATTTGGTGTCCATGTGGTACACATGGGATCATCCTTTAATTGTTCCTTAGTGAAACACCACATTTCTGGGGGCACATTTGCAACAGTGTTGAGTGTTATTCTTACCATCCGCTGTGAGACCTGGAACCGCTGGTACCCCGTCTCTGGATAGACGTTCCACGCCCACAAGCCTTTGCTTAAAAACACAGGAAACACAACAACACAGTCATTTGAGTTACATTTTGTAGTCGGACATTCAAAGGAAATATTCTGTGACCCTCTCTTGGGGATGAAAAGGGGTTGGCACTGAAAAGAGCAGGAAGAGGAGAAGCCTTATCTCGGGGCCCACTCTCCTCCTTCTTCTCACTCTTTTTCTCTCTCGCACCATACTGAATGTTTGTGTGGTGCTCGAAAACAACCTGTCTGTGCCCTTAGATAAGAGCACCTTATACTCTCCCTCTGAGTGGCGAGAGCCCTCGCCACCTGTCGTTGGGATTGCCTCAGCGTCGTCCAGCAGGGCTTCCTTGGCCAGGTATAGCAGTACAAGGAGTATGAGGACCGCCTTCACACGCCTACACCCTGACCCTCCCCACTGACCGGTGGAGGAGACAGACGGCATCGTGAAGCGTGGATCCACTCTGTCCTACCTTGGACTTTTAAGGCTGTTCTGGTCACTATTAACACCTGGAAAGGACCTTTCCACCTGGGAGACAAAACATCTTTTTCAAGAGACTTGATTAGCACATTATCTCCGATCTGAAAAGGGTGTGTGGGCTCCTCTCCAGGCTGAGGGAGCCTGTCAGCCACCTGCCTGTGAAACCTTCTCAACATATTGGTTAGATATTTCACATAGTTAGTCATTGAACATGCAAGAATCATATACTCATCAGTCCATAGCAGAGAAATGTTATTGTAAGTTAAAGGTGAGATTGTCCCTGTGGATATAACCCCTTCTCAATGATTCTAAATGTATATTAATTCACCATTTACCTTTTGATAACATATTAGTTTATCAGAAATATTTAGTCTCTTCCATAAAACATAGGTTTGAGAAATAAATTACCCAATATAAAATCAATTACTCAATATAATTGACTCTTCCCTCCCTTTTCTTACATATGGTACATATGAAATAATAACTTAGGAGTCTATTTAAACATGGTATAGTTTATAATCTATTAATCGAGAAGACTCAGTATCACCTGTGTGCAGCTTACAAAAACCATTGTGATAAACATATATTATGCAGGAAATTGATACATTTGTTGAAAAACAAAGCTTATCTGATTTGGGAGGAAAAGCTTCATCCCTTAATAACATCTGAGTTATTACTGATGGCATAGCATGAATGATATTGGGTGTCTGAGGGTGTCATTACTGAGAAATGTCAAACAAAATCAAAACCTTACATTTGAAAACAGGTTTGCATTCCTCCACTGAAGGTGACGTTATCATTGGAAACAATAAAAGCTAATTGTTTTGATGTAGAATCTATATATTGAATCGTTAGAGCAGAACAGAATGGTTGTATTGTAGCCTGAGTTTTGTGCAGCCTTTAGTTTTACCAGGTGGAAACATTGTCTATATAATGTGAATACATGTAGAACTAGACATTAAGAGACCCCTGACATAAGGCCTATTTGAAACAATAGTAGGGGCTTTTACCAGCTCGCCAACTTACAGGCATCCTCTGCATAGCAGTATGAATAGCCTTAAAAACAACCCACTCTGCGGTAACGAGAGTCATGTATCTGAACCAAATGCCCTAAGTGAAGCCGTTAGTCTCATCTGACTGACCCAAGGGTTGGTGCTGGTGTGACAGGGAGGCTTCCAAGTGTTTATAGCAGATGTCATGCTTTCAGTTCATGGCTCAGTGGGGGGGAGCAGACCCATGTGAGACAGTATCAACAGCTGTAATGTTCAGTTTGAGGAGTGTCATTCTCTCTGGGAGCAGGAAATGGTGTCCATTCAGACCAGACCATTAATGTCATGTAGAGCAGCCATAGCATCTCTGTGACTGCACTCAGCCGGACTGCAGCAGGGCAGAACTGGGTGACTTTTAGTGAAGCCGTCCAAGGCCATAGACAAAATGGAACCACGTACTAACAAAAGGGACACAAGGTCATCAATGTCTCTCTTTACCTTTGGCCTAATTGTAAAACAAATTAGTGGAAGAAATGTGGAACACTAATCCATCATCATGTGACATTTAGAGTTAATTTAAATAATTACTTATGGGTTGAAGTCAAATTAACATTAACATTAGAACTAAAGTCAGTCAAAATTGGACTTGCACGGATCAGAATCTAATCAATACACCATTTTCCCAGCTCTGTAATGAAAAAGATATCAAGATTAGGTACATTACAGGAGTGATAAAACATCCAAACATGCACACTTATCTTATTCTAGTAGAGATTAGAGGACAGGTCTAATGTTGTGAACAAAATGATCAAGTCAAGTTATTTTATTTATTTTATCTTATGTACCACATTTAATTTAATAATTAATCTTAAATTACTAATAACTTTAAAGAAGGCAACAATTTACAATGTGGATAAGGTGACTACTTATCCAAAGTGTGGGTGTGTGTGTGTGTGTGGGTGTGTGAACAGCTTGTCTGCCCAAGGTTAAAACATTTGGGACAGCAGTGAGAATGTTATGAGAAACAATTTGTTGCTTAGACTGAACTCGAAAGAAGCTGAGATTAGAACATTTGAAATAAATCAAAACACTTGTACATTAATTAAATACATTTGACATTTAGCTTGAGCTGGGTTCAATACTTTCTTTATGGTATTTAAATTGGGCTCAAGTAGAACCTTTACATGGATTTGGCTTGCAACACAAAGTGATACCGATCTCTGTCTGTTATGATTTGAAAGTCTCATGATTTAAAGTGTAGGGCTGTGAAGGAGAGGCCCTTGGAAAACAACATCTACTTTTGTTAACTGTAATTACTTATTGTAAAGAGATTGCAACATTATACTTTTTAAAGAATTGCTCAATTCATTTAACACATTTATTATGCACACTGTAATGAAAATGTCAACAAATATATTGATCCTGGCTTAACCAGCGACCTTTACTCTTTTGTTCATAAACTCGGTTTCAGAAAACTTGTCAGTAGTTTAACAACTATTAGAATTTTAGTAATGTCTATGGAGACCAATTGTTAGGGTTTTGTATTTATGTTTTCTTTTTTCCACCTTTGTTTTGAAATGTTTTCCTCCTTGTGTCTTCTCTGTTCCTTCTTCCTTTGTTTTCCTTCCTGTCGTTAGTTTCCCTGGTGTGTCTGATTGTCTGATTGTGTTCACCTGTTGCCCTTGTGTTTCTGCCTCCCTTACCCCAGCTGTGTCTTGTCTTGTGATTACCCCTCCCTGTATTTAGTCTTGTCTCTTCCTGTGTTCCCCTGTCGGTTCATTGTTGGTTTTCCTGTCTTCCTCCATGTCAGTCACGGTTGTCTCTCCTGTCTCCCTCCATGTTGGTCACGGTCAGTTTTTGTACAACCCATTTGTTTCATGCCATGTTTTTGTTCAGCTTTTAAAATAAAGCTCGCTTTTTGTTTCAAGACCTTTTACCTTTTTGATAGTCTGCATTTGGGTCCTACCCTTCCACGCATCCTAACAGAATGAACCGACCAATTATGGACCCAGCGGATTATGTTTTTGATTTTGATGCTGAATTGCTTTCTCTGGATTACTCCCTTCGATGTCTTTATACTGTGTGGAGTGGAACCTCGACTAGCAGGGAGAAAGAGGCTGTCCTGAAAAGAGCACAAATGGAGTGGATAATGTGCCATGGCTGTGGAGCTCTTTGCCTGAATTTCTCAGAGTTTTTACTAGCAGCCCTGAGTGCCAGCTTCAAGCCTCAAACCCCTTCTCGGGATCCCGCCTTGCCTTAGGAGGTCCACGGAGCCTCCAAAGGGTCTCTAGGAGACGCAAGGCCAGGATTCAAGCCGTGGCTCCAGCAGCCATGGTTCCAGCCCCAGCAGCCATGGTTCCAGCCCCAGTTCTGGCCCCAGCAGCCATGGTTCCGGCTCCAGAACCGGCCCACACAGCCATGGTTCCGGCTCCAGAACCGGCCCATACAGCCATGGTTCCAGCCCCAGTTCTGGCCCCAGCAGCCATGGTTCCGGCCTCTGTTCCGGTCCAGCACGCCATTTCTCATCAGGGAAATCTTCTGGGCCAACATGAGCAGATAATGCGAGCCTTAGTTGAAAGCCAGCAGTCCTTGGCTCGTCTCCTGTTGGCTCTACGGCCGACGCCTACCCTATGTCCTGTCCCGTTGGAGGTCCCGCCGACTACTCTTCTGCCGGGGGTCCTGCCAACCTATGTCCTGTGCCGTTGGAGGTCCCGCCGACTACTCTCCTGCCGGGGGTCTTGCCAACTCCATGTCCTGTCCCATTGGGGGTCCCACCGACTACTCTTCTGCCGGGGGTCCTGCCAACCCTATGTCCTGTGCCGTTGGAGGTCCCGCCGACTACTCTTCTGCCGGGGGTCCTGCCAACCCTATGTCCTGTGCCGTTGGAGGTCCCGCCGACTACTCTCTGCCGGGGGTCTTGCCAACTCCATGTCCTGTCCCATTGGGGTCCCACCGACTACTCTTCTGCCGGGGGTCTGCCAACCCTATGTCCTGTGCCGTTGGAGGTCCCGCCAACTACTCTTCTGCCGGGGGTCTTGCCAACTCCGTGTCCTGTCCATTGGGGTCCTGCCGACTACTCTTCTGCCGGGGGTCTTGCCAACTCCATGTCCTGTCCCGTTGGGGGTCCCGCCGACAACTCTCCTGCCGAGGGTCCTGCCAACTCCACGTCCAGTATCGTTGGGGTCCTGCCGACACCTGTTCCGCTGTGGGTCCTGCCAACCCCATGTCCTGTCCCGTTGGGGGTCCCGCCGACTACTGCTCCGCCGGGTTTCCTGCCAACACCAGATCCTGTCCTGTTGGGGGTCCCGCCGACACCTGTTCCGCGTGGGTCCTGCCAACCCTTGTCCTGTCCCATTGGGGGTCCCGCAGAACTGCTCCGCCGGGTTTCCTGCCAACACCAGATCCTGTCTGTTGGGGGTCCCGCCGACACCTGTCCCGCCGGGGGTCCTGCAACACCAGATCCTGTTCTGTTGGGGGTTCCGCCGACACCTGTCCCGCCGGGGGTCCTGCCAAACTCTGTGTCCTGTTCCGTTCGGGGTCCAGTCGACACCTGTCCCGCCGGGGGTCCTGCCAACTCTGTGTCCTGTTCCGTTCGGGGTCCAGTCGACACCAGCCCTTGCTACATCCGGGGTCCAATTGACACCAGCCCATGTCTTGTTTGGGGTCCCGTCTGCGCCTGTCCGGTCGGCTCCGGTTCCTGTCCGGTCGATACTGGTTCCTGCCCGTCCTCGGAGCTGTCCTGTCGACGCCTTCCTGCCCGGTCTCCGGAGCTGTCCCGTCGGCGCCTTTCTGCTCGTCCTCCGGAGCTGTCCCGTCATGACCTTCCTGCCCATCCTCCGGAGCTGTCCCGTCTTGACCTTCGAGCCCGGCTCCCTGAGTGCCGTGGTCTTCGCCCTCGAACCCGGCCTCCTGACTCTTCCAACCACTGCCTTCGCTCTCATGCCCGGGCCCCTGAGTTCGCCCGCTGTGGCCTTCGCCCCTTTTTGGACTCTGCCTTGCCCCCGGGCCGTCCGCCCGGGACCCCTTCCGGGCCCGTCCTCCGGACCCCTCCACCCACCCGTTGGTCCTGGTTGTGCGTCCCTCCTCCGGGCCCCCGCCGCCCACCCTTCTAGAGGTTTTGGACTTTTGGGGGTTTTCTTGGGACGTCTGGAATCGTCCCTTGAGGGGGGGGTTCTGTTAGGGTTTTGTATTTATGTTTTCTTTTTTCCACCTTTGTTTTGAAATGTTTTCCTCCTTGTGTCTTCTCTGTTCCTTCTTCCTGTGTTTTCCTTCCTGTCGTTAGTTTCCCTGGTGTGTCTGATTGTGTTCACCTGTTGCCCTTGTGTTTCTGCCTCTCTTACCCCAGCTGTGTCTTGTCTTGTGATTACCCCTCCCTGTATTTAGTCTTGTCTCTTCCTGTGTTCCCCTGTCGGTTCATTGTTGGTTTTCCTGTCTTCCTCCATGTCAGTCACGGTTGTCTCTCCTGTCTCCCTCCATGTTGGTCACGGTCAGTTTTTGTACAACCCATTTGTTTCATGCCATGTTTTTGTTCAGCTTTTAAAATAAAGCTCGCTTTTTGTTTCAAGACCTTTTACCTTTTTTGATAGTCTGCATTTGGGTCCTACCCTTCCACGCATCCTAACACCAATTGGTTGATACGAGAAATCATTTGAAGAATGTTAAACTATATTTAAAACTGTAATTAAACTTCAACTTATATTAATTATCTGAATCCAGTGGCCAGTTGGAATAGATAATCAACAAAGTTTCCATTTTGCAGCAACAGCGCAAAAGGTTTCAACAATAATTTGTATTATGTCTGAGTCTAGTTCTGTCTTATCAGCTTTGTTTCGGAATGTGTTCAATACATTACGTTTTTTTCATTATTACCATACAATACATAGATTTGAGAATAAATGAAACAAATAATACAACATTGACCTAAAACAGCAGACAGATTTTGCAACCCTGACCACCTCAGGCAGGGTTTTTTTACGACCAGCAGTGATGCCTCTTAGGGTCTCAGGGTGCAGGACGGGGCATAGGGTTTATAAAAGGTCACAAACATATCTTAACATACCAGCAATACAATTTAAGAATGTATTCTTAAAGTAATATAATCTTCTCTTCTTCTTACACCTACAGCGCACACCCTGAACAGTGTGCTCCTTGTTTACATTTCCTCTGCACACTCAGATGCAGCGCACACCCTGAACAGTGTGCTTATTGTTTACATTTCCTCTGCACACTCAGATGCAGGACATAAAACACTCTTTTGCTATTTATTTTTCATTTTGCAGCACATCTATACTACCAGAATTTTGCAAAACACTATATATTATTTATCTTTCTCAAGTCATTTACTTTTGGTGAGTTAACTAAAGCTTAGTTTATTTTACCCTGGCTATGGACTGATTCATTATTAGTTGTTACAAAACATGCACAAGACGGCGGTTAGACAAACCAATATAGACCCCTGATACAAACAATCAGATAAACAAACATGAACTCGTAATAAACAACAATGCGACAGCAAAGTTCATCCAGCTCAATTTAGTCCGGATTAAAGAGGTTTCAGAGGGGGTAGGGACTATTATGATCTCTCCCAATGGGAATCCAGTGGGGTACCTTGACTCGTACCTCCACCCTTGTATACAAGTCCTTAGATCGGTGCCTGAAGACCGTCCAAGAGCAATAACTAGCTTATCCTCTTGCGACTCCACTATCCCTGCTCTAGTGGTGCTATGCCCCCCCGATCTGGAGCACATAGACTTTTTTCCTCTACCCTTTCTATCCGAAACCACACAGTTAACTGTAGTCCTACTCGACCAGCCTACACACCTCCCATCATGTTCATCCCAACGATGAAACACAGTTTTGCTCTACACTTGCATACCACTGCCCACCCATGATCAATTAGCCTATAATTTTATGTATGCACCCCGGACCGACATCAGCTCCTCAGCAATGTAGGGTGCCTGTCGCATCAGGTAATGCACGCACCTCGCACCTGCCAGCACATCGTAAATGGCCACAAGCCACGAGATCGCTTTTAAACAGTCTCTTTTTTTAATAGAGACGGCGGTGGTGTGAGTTAAAGTTATAGACAAAAGCTGTGATTTTCTCCCTCTGAGTTCACTTCACCAGCTCATGCAGATACGGGGAGGTATTTTACACACATTCCCCGGAGCCGCAGCTGGAGCCGTGTTTTTTTTAGAGGCGCTGGGGGTAATATCTATGGCTGCTTTAGTTAACTGCTAGTGTTGGCCGCTGAAACCCCCGGAATCTCGGCGATTTGTTCATTACAAATCTCTATTTTGATTTCACACAGAAGTTCCACTTTACTGCTGCCCTCATTAAGGTTTTTTTTAAACATCTCCGCGTATGCCTGCACGGCACATACGTCCGAGCATCACACACAGAGGGAACCAGCCAGGACAGAGTCCCTGGATGATCCCCTGGGGTTAATAGCCCCAAATGTTCATTAACCAAAACGAAACGCAGCTGCTTAGCTTCACAGATAATTTTAGGATACCGTCAATCACAGATTCTGGTAAGGCAATGTCCAAATGTAGATTTGAAATCACACTTACCAGTCTCTGAAGATCTGTTGGTATCCTGCCGACAACGCCAATTTGTGGAGGAAACTTCTGTGTAGTAATGCATGGAGTCACCGACTCAGGAAGGAGACACGGTGAGAGTTGGAGCTTTGATGTCAAACACTGATGGGTTTATTCAGAGTATTCGGCCGGAGGATTCACATCACAAATCAAAGAGTCAGAGGTTCTGACTACACGGTAGAGTTGCCACGTCAATTCTGAAGAACCTCTCTCTATGCTAGACCTTTTAACAGGTTCACAGAGAGAAATCAACATCTCTGAAGGAGTAGACTAAACACTGAATCATCTGCGTCCAACGCTCATGGCCTCAAGGATTTCACATCCGAGAGCCCACAAACACAGATAAAGAAGTGCCTCAGTGTTCTCACAACAATTACCCTTCGTGCCAGTCAAGTTGACCGGTCTCACACTGGTGACAACAACACATATGGCACCAAGGCCTTTCCTTAAAGGAGATAACACATGTCAGAGTAAAAGGTTAGATATCTAGAAGAATTATTCCTTAACAACTACCACAAGAGTTTCAACACATACGATTGTCCGAGAGAAAAGTCCGGGATGAGTTCTATACAACTGTAGCCAATCTCAGAAACAGGAGATGGCTCAAAGAAAGGAGAGGAAGAGACTAGACATGCTGGACACACTGAAATCTAGAGGTGGCCCCTTCACTGACAGTGGGGAAGTTGAGAAGTTCCTTGTGGATGAAAGTCTGAACAACAACGCAAAGCTGCAGAGGATGAAGCTTGAGGTTCAGTTTGCCAGAGAAAGTACCACGCTTCTGCCTAAAGTCGATCCTATCTTCAGAATCCAGGTGACACTGCCCAGTGGGAAGAGGAGGATGAAAACGGCACAGGAGTTTGGAGATGCTCTCATGGCGTACCTAGGCAAGAGGAGTGACCGAACCACACTGGAATATGCAAAATTCCAAGAAAGTCTTGAAAGGCTAAGAAAAATATGAGGTGCTACTTAAGACTGACAAGTTCAAGTTCTTTCTATGTCAATGTGACTGAATAAAAATGATTTAACTGTTTTGTATTTGGAATAAAAATCTAATCAAGTTTTCCAAATGAGTTTAGTCTTTTAGTCTTAGCAGACTGTAAGAATAGTGAATTTCAAAGGGCGGAACAGCCAAAAAAACGCTCTTTTTGTGTTCTTTTTTTTATTTTAAAGAGGGATGGGGGATTATTTTCAAGATACAGAGTTACTTTGAGGTGTAACAGTTCTTCTATTAATAGTGTTTATTAATTCTCAAATGGGTTTGAAAGCATTCATTCAACAGTATATAGGCAAACAGTAAGAATAGCTTATGCATACCAGGCGGAATGTGCAGAAAATGCCACTTTTTGGGTTCTTTTTTTCATTTTCAAGGGGTGGGGGGTTATTTTCAAGATACAGAGTTACTTTTGGTGTCAAAGTTCTTGTATTGATAGTGTTAATCAAGTCCCAAATGGGTGTGTTGAAATGTTGAACTTGATGATTATCCCCCCCCCCTAATAAATACAGTTTTATTAAGGAGATGTTTTACTACAACATAAAGTAGATATTAGACAGTAGGCAAACGAGATAAAGGAGTGTATATTGAAGTTAGGATCCGCTGTGTAGAGAATCATGGAATTGTACTGGTATCTAACAATACCATCCTTAATAAATGCCATCCTTATAAATGTATATAAATACAATACCGTTTTAAATGATACTTGTGTTTTAATGTTTGATTCCATTAATTGAATTAAATATGTTTTAATGAATTCTACTGAAATGATTGTTACATTGTCATCATGTAACTATTTTGTTCTTTCATTTGCCTCACCAGAAAATAGTCACACCTCCTCTTGAAGACATTTTGCCATTTTTTTGATGGCTTAAACCCCTTGTAATGCATGTGAATAGCACCTCTGTTACCGTCTGTTAACAGCTAATGTAAACTGGCTCGTTATGTTTTCAAGACGGATTTGATTTTTGTTTTGAGGAAAACACATGGTGTGTCCTGATTTGTACTTGTACTATTTGTACTTGTACTTTAGTGTTTTGTTTGTATACAGGGAACAGCAAAGCTCGAAGTGCACCAGGCTCGTGATGCACAGCATGAAGTGATACGTTGCCCAAGAGCCAGATGCAGTTATAACCATCAAGTAATAACCATGTGTCTCCATGTATGTTAATGTGTTGTGCTTTTAAACAAACTTGTTACTCTTTTATGACAACTGTTTTGAAATAATCACATTTTAATAAAATGTATTAACATGTCCATAACGTTCCCTTTTTTAATTTATTTGTTTAATCTGCAATGTTTCAATGCTATCAAATATTTAAAGGGTTGGATTGAAATCAGGAAGAGTTTGTCGTATATAGGTTCCGGCAACTCAATTGTGTTTTATAATTTACTTTATTCTCGTGTGGTTCTTAGCAGATTGTTATTTGCATTGGTTACACTTAATATCTGGGCTTTTAATTGTAGGCTCATCTCATCTTTTCATATGCAGAGAAAATCACATTAGTGAGTTTACCCAACTCCTATAATTGCTTGGAACTGCTTGACACATATTTTTTAAGTTTTAGCAAAGTAACACATTCTTGAGTAGAAGAAAACTAAAAAAAGTACATTTCAACAACTCAAAAAATGCAAAAGTTGACTAAACTCTTAAAATTGCTTGGAACCGCTTGACACATATTTTTTAAGTTTTACCAAAGCAACAGTTTTTACAGTGTAGAGTTTTTAAAGGGTTACTCTACAATATTTGAGCAGATTATCGTTAAAGGCAGCATCAGCATCTGTCGTTTGTAAAATATGAGTTAAAATGTGAATGTTGACATTTTCAGCAGTATGGCAGTAGGAGTCAGTCTCTGTTTAACTATCAGTGAATCAACAGGGTCAAATATCACAAGCATGACTGTGCAGAAAAATGTTAATACTGGGAAACCAATGAGCTGCTATAAAAGGCTGAGCAGCTGAAGCTCAGTCGTAGGTTGCTTTCCCGTTAGCTTCGTTAGCATCTTTAGCATGGTTAGCATCATGTGTCTCCGAGGTCTCCTGCTGGTATCCGGGCTGTTTCTGAGCAGCTGGGCTCTGACTCCTGAAGAATGCCAGCCCTTGGTGACGCCTCTCTCTCTGGCTGACCCCTCCATGGTAAGACCCCCGTCTGGTTCCTTTATTCACCGTTAGTCACTGTAAGAAGAAGTACTCAGAACCTTAACTTAAGTAAAAGTACAAATAATATGGTCTTAAAGTACTCCACTAAAAGTAAAAGTGCAAAAGTATGAGTATCAACATATACTTCACGTACATTATTTCAGAATAATATAAAGTGCAGAATAATTTCACTTATATATCTTAACAGTAATATTATTAAGGTTATTTTATTATCCGCCTTTAATACCGCAATTTTAGTTTTGTAGTTTTCTCAATGTGGACCAACTTTATATACTTTAAATACTGTATAGTTTATTTGTACAGTACTGCATTATACTATATCAGCATATTTGTATATGTACAGTAGAAGTATAAAGTAGCATTAAATTGAAATACTCAAGTAAAGTACAAAACAGCACTTAAGTACAAAATGTACTTGCAGTGGTGTGTTACTTTCCACCTGTTACACTACAGGTTTTCCGAAATGTTTTTTAAAATGTTCAATGTGCAAAACTGTGAATAAAACTAAAACGGAGCTCAGATTTTATTTCTGCTTTTTAAACTGTAGTATGTGCTCATGTGTTTCATTGTGTTTAGGCTACTGCCTGAATGTGCTGAATGCAGGTTGATGAAATATTCCCATAAATGTCTTTGTATTGCATTTTATATTCAGGTAAAGTGATCAGGTAAAATTACCTTTATATTGTGATACTTTTACAGATAACTAGTAACAGGTTATTAACTAAAGTTACCCTCCCAACCCTGGTAATAATTAAAACACTTATGCACAATAAAAAATAAAATAATTATTTCTCACAACACAAGCAGCCCAACAAGAAGTCCACATGTATGAACAAATTATTTGGAACATCTATTGCAGAGGATCAGGGCCAGATGTTTTTCAGATTTCTGACTTTTTTTTTAGAATTCCAGCTTTTTCTCAGAATTCCAACTTTTTTTCAGACTTCCAACTTTTTTGATACATTTTGAGTTTGAACCAAACAAAAAAATGCACTGTTGGTCAAACCTCAAAAAGGTTCACATGTGGCCCTTATCCTCTCTTTTTTGGGGCAGGGTTAATTGTGTGTGTGTGTGTGTGTGTGTGTGTGTGTGTGTGTGTGTGTGTGTGTGTGGTGTGTGTGTGTGTGTGTGTGTGTGTGTGTGTGTGTGTGTGTGTGTGTGGTGTGTGTGTGTGTGTGTGTGTGTGTAGATGTACAACAGGTCCCACCTCCTGGTGGGTTACTCAGATAATGCAGCGTTTGGCGCCATCCTGAAGCACACGGAGATCTCCTGGTGGAACATCAGCCCGTCTCCGTCCGACCCCAAGGGGATTGTTTTAGCCATCGAGGACAAACTGTGAGCATCTGCACTCATGCAAAAATATAATAACAAATACCAGGAAAAACCAAGATCATTTACTATATTTCTTATCATTTTAATTATATAGCATAATAGTTCTCTATCTGTGGTTTTCATTTTCTTTTTACTTTTATGTATGCACCAAGTCAAATTCCTCGTATGTGTCAACCTACCTGGTGATAAACATGAATCTGATTCTGATTCTGTAGAACCCAATTCAATAGCTCTCCAGATGATACTCTGATTAATCAGTGAATCCTCTCCTGATTTGAAATACATCTCAGTTCTCGTGCTCTGAACAGATCAAGTTTCTTCATATTGACATTCAGACCTTTATATATACAGTCTATGATTTAGACCCAGCGATAAACTCACCTCCTCCTCTTTCCCCTCAGGAATGGTACCTGCACGTCAAAAACTGCCAACATAACTATTGAGGGCGACACAGCCTCAGCGTTAGGTGAGTTCCACAATCTGACATTTCTTTTAGGCGACTGAAACTGCCAGAAGGAAAGACAAAGGTCCACAGTGCTCACATTTATAATACAAGTTAACTCGAGACCATAATAAAAAATGTAAAAAGTACAGTGTGATTTTAAGTCCAGTTATCCAAAGAGAAGCGATGGAGCATTGTGAGCCTGTTAGCATGCTGACGGATCATTCAAATTCAAAGATTGAAAGGTTTATTGTCATATGCACATAGCTATGAGAGAAGTGGAGAAATGGCAATGAAATTCTTCTGACCTGAGCTCCTTGCTGAGAATCTTGAATCTTTGATGTATCCCAGGTACAGCCTCAGTTTCCTGCATAGCTCTGTGTCTCACCTGTGTAATCAGGTATTCTCCTGTCTGTTTTCAGTGGGGAACTTCTTCTCCACCACCTTCCACCTGCTGCCGGGCTGTGATGGATGTCTGGTCTTCAGCATGAACACCACGGCCAAACACATGGACATCGTGGTCAAGCTGCTGAAGATCAACATCACGGTGACAGCGGAGGAGGTCAAAATGCACAGCGTCTATCTGTTAGGTAGGAAGCATGACAGGAAATAATAATGTATGATTACTTAACCTCTACCTAACCCTTGTCGTGGATCCGATGTAACACTCACAACATTAAAGAATAAGACGAAGAGAAATCAATAAAACACAGACACAGAGATGGTTGAAGTCAAATATTATATTGCTGTACAGCACCATAAGAGACACATTACCTTACATCAAAGCAGTCTATAGTGTAATGTCCCTTAGACCAAGAGAATCTTACAGCTTATACACCTGATAGATGGATAGATAGATAGATAGATAGATAGATAGATAGATAGATAGATAGATAGATAGATAGATAGATAGATAGATAGATAGATAGATAGATAGATAGATAGATAGATAGTAGATAGATAGATAGATAGATAGATAGATGGATGGATGGATAGATAGATAGATATATGGATGGATGGATAGATAGATAGATAGATAGATAGATAGATAGATAGATAGATAGATAGATGGATGGATAGATAGATAGATAGATAGATGGATGGATGGATAGATAGATAGATAGATAGATGGATGGATGGATGGATGGATGGATAGATAGATAGATAGATAGATAGATAGACAGATAGATAGATGGATGGATGGATAGATAGATAGATGGATGGATGGATGGATGGATGGATAGATAGATAGATAGATAGATAGATAGATAGATAGATAGATAGATAGATAGATAGATAGATAGATAGATAGATAGATAGATAGATTGATAGATAGATGGATTACTCTTGACTTAAAAGTACTTAATCATGCTTGTTTTAAAAACTTAATAAAAGTAGAAGTCATGCTGAAATCCTTTCCTAAAGTCAGGTATTAAAGCGTCTCTGTGTTTCTGTCTGCAGGCAGAGAGGCGACCCTGAAGGACTCGGACTTTGACGATTTCAAGAAGCAGGCGAGCTGCCTCGGGTTCTCCGGAGAACCACAGTTCATCTACGACTCCAAGAACGGTGCTTTAAAATTACCTGATTAAACGATGAAACAGAGATTTCACAGATAACTGATCTCACTGTTTCTCTCTCTGTCTGCAGGATACTGCGCTGAAGGCGAGAGCGTTAAGATTGAACTGAATAGCGACGGTGATGAATAAGTGAAGATGAGGAAATAAAGAGAAGTGACTCAAAACATCAAACGTGTGGTTTTATTTATTATCTAATGAGAAGATTTTCAAACTGTGGAGGGAAGGTATTTTAACAGTGGGTCTAAAAGAGACGACTAAACGTCATCACGCCTCCTTTAGCTTAGCGGTGGTGACGTGAAGTCATGTGACCGTGCTGTAGTTTCTTTATAGCCCAACATTAGCCACCTTTAGCTTAGCGGTGGTGACGTGAAGTCATGTGACCGTGCTGTAGTTCCTTTATAGCCCAACATTAGCCACCATTAGCTTAGCGGTGGTGACGTGAAGTCACGTGACCGTGCTATAGTTCCTTTATAGCCCAACATTAGCCACCTTTAGCTTAGCGGTGGTGACGTGAAGTCATGTGACCGTGCTGTAGTTCCTTTATAGCCCAACATTAGCCGCCATTAGCTTAGCGGTGGTGACGTGAAGTCATGTGACCGTGCTGTAGTTCCTTTATAGCCCAACATTAGCCACCTTTAGCTTAGCGGTGTTGACGTGAAGTCATGTGACCGTGCTGTAGTTCCTTTACAGCCCAACATTAGCCCACCAGTGATAGACTAGTTAATGATAGAAACACTAGTTAATGATAGATTCTAGTTAATGATAGAAACACTAGTTAAAGATAGAAACACTAGTTAATGATAGATTCTAGTTAATGATAGAAACACTAGTTAAAGATAGAAACACTAGTTAATGATAGAAACACTAGTTAAAGATATAAACACTAGATGATGATAGAAACACTAGTTAATGATAGAAACACTAGTTAGTGATAGAAACACTAGTTAATGATAGAAACACTAGTTAATGATAGAAACACTAGTTAATGATAGAAACACTAGTTAGTAATAGAAACACTAGTTAATGATAGAAACACTAGTTAATGATTGAAACACTAGTTAATGATAGAAACACTAGTTAGTGATAGAAACACACCAGTTAACGTTATAAACCTCGGGGAGAGCAACATATGAGGATCCCTCTCCAGGACAGCCAGACAATAGATGTGGTGTGTACATTAAAAAGATAACACATTTACAACGTAGCTAGTCCAGATGCTGGAGAATGCATGTGTCTGTAAATTAGAAGAAGATGGATCCAGGTGGATGTCAACAATCCTGTGGGAGCCATCAGAGAAGTAGTATGGTGAGCATCATACATTTATACCACAGACATGTCTACAGGAGCTATTTAAGGTGCAGTATCTTGTCCAAGAACACTTCCCCATGTGAACTGGAGGGGGTGGAATTGGACCACTGATCGACTGGTTGGTAAACCCCATCTTTTAGCCATAACTCCATGAAATGATGAAGGTTTGGATATCAGTATGTCCAAGTTCAGGCTGTGTTTAGATATCAGTGAATCATTAATGGACAAACATTGATATAAAACTGTACGCCCACTGAAACCCCCTTTGGACCTGCATGATGGTCAAATAAATGCTTTCATAACCGTCCAAAAGTTTAAACTTGGCTAAAAATGTAGATAACGTAAAACCCAGAAGCTTCTATAAAGGCTGAGGCCCGATGAGGCTCAGTCGTCTTTCCCTCAGCTAGGTAACGTCATTAGCATCGTTAGCATTGTTAGCATAGTTAGCATCATGTGTCTCCGAGGTCTCCTGCTGGTATCCGGGCTGTTTCTGAGCAGCTGGGCTCTGACTCCTGAAGAATGCAAGTGATTATTATATAATCTTTTTCATTTAATTAATATAGTTCATTAAACTATCAGCTCCTTTGCAAAAAGCACAACAAATATTTGTGACCTCATTTTATACCTCATAATATAATTATTGTTTACATAACTCTTCCTCCAAATTTTTGTCCCAGGAATGGAACCTGTCTTCTCTCGAGAGAAACTGTCAACGTCACTTTTGACGGGAACACAGCATCAGTGTCATGTAAGGAACATCAGGCGAAACCATAGACTGTATATATAAAGAGAAACGTGCTGCAGCTTCAGAAAGGATGCAGCTATAAAAACCCAAATGTTCCACATGAAGAAACATCTTCAGCAACTTGACAACACATGCAGCATTTAGAAAACATTCAGCAACTTGAGGAGACATGCGCAGCGTTTACTAAAAGCTGCAGAAACCACACGCTGCAAATACAAAATGCTAATGAAAAGGAAATTACACCCCAGTAAAAAAGATTACTACTCTGAAGTATTTGCTCAACTATAAAAGACTCAACCATTTCTGGATCGGCCCTAAAAATACTCACTACTTGATTTTAACTGTCTCTGTTGTTGGAAACTTACCTAAAAAATGTTATGGTCTTATTTTAACAATGTGATCACATGACTCCTTCTGATGTTACTGAAGATCTGCTGTAAGCTAGCTAGCTAACGTAGCTAACCTAGTCATTTCAGATATACTGACAAACTATTACAGTTATGAGACAAACTAACTCTGAGACTCTGACAATGCATTGTCTTTTTATGCTGCTGAAACGCAAACATTTCCCAAATTGGGATCAATAAAGTACTTCTTATCTTATGTTATCTTATCTTATAAAATTGTTTCTGTCCTCAGTCATCAACATGAGCACGACGATGCTCATCCTGCCGGGCGTCAACGGTCTGATGGTCACCAGCGTCAACAGCTCCGTCAAACACTTTGACCTGGCGCTTGAAAAGCTTAATATCCCCAGTGAGAACAGAGAGGAGATCAGCCTCCGAGCTCTCTACCTGATGGGTAGGTAGCTTAGTCTGTGCTTACTTTAACTGCTTTACATCCCTTTATATTGGAAAGGATTTAACTGAGGTTTCATTATCTCCAGATTCTGTCAACATAAAACACAACGGAGGAAGAAGTATTTATATTCTTTACCTGAGTTTTAACACCAAGACTCTACAAGTAAAAGTGGAAAACCTTAAAAAGTAAAGCATTGAAGTTGCCGTTGAGTCTGTGCTCATTTTAGCTCCTCTACTTCTGGATTGTGTAAATGATGTATCTGAGGTTCTGGGTTCATTATCTCCTGGTTCTGTCTGCAGGCAGAGAGGCGACCCTGAAGGACTCGGACCTGGAAGAGTTCAAGAAGCAGGCGAGCTGCCTCGGGTTCTCCGGAGAACCACAGTTCATCTACAACCCAAGAACGGTGCTTTAAAATCACCTGATTAAACTATCTTAGGAATATATATTTAGATAATATATAACTGATTTATGTTTCTCTATCTGCAGGTTTCTGTACTGAAGAGGATTCCATTAAGATGTAGTTCTGAAGACAGGAACAATCATGAAGGAAATAAAATAAAATAAAGTGAAAACTGTATTCTTCTTCTGTACAAAAATCAGCTGGACCATTGTCATGCTCATCAAGATTTATAACGTTTTGATCCTTAAACCCTTTAGATAATGCTGAAAACATGTGAAGTCGATCGGACAAGGTCTCTTTTCTACTTAGCAACAGTCTGTTCTACTTAGCAACAGTCTGTTCTCCTTAGCAACGGTCTGTTCTCCTTAGCAACGGTCTGTTCTCCTTAGCAACAGTCTGTTCTCCTTAGCAACTGTCTGTTCTCCAACTCTCTGTTCTCCTTAGCAACAGTGTATTTTCCTTAGCAACAGTCTGTTAGCGAGAATTAACAACCTCTGGAATGTCCAAACTGACAATCAGAATAAAGTATTCAACCAAGCCGTTTAATAAGTCTTATTATTAAATCGTGGGACTCTGTGTTAATATGTTATTATGGTAGTGCTTATAGAGTTTTTAAAGGGTTACTCTACAATATTTGAGCAGATTATCGTTAAAGGCAGCATCAGCATCTGTCGTTTGTAAAATATGAGTTAAAATGTGAATGTTGACATTTTCAGCAGTATGGCAGTAGGAGTCAGTCTCTGTTTAACTATCAGTGAATCAACAGGGTCAAATATCACAAGCATGACTGTGCAGAAAAATGTTAATACTGGGAAACCAATGAGCTGCTATAAAAGGCTGAGCAGCTGAAGCTCAGTCGTAGGTTGCTTTCCCGTTAGCTTCGTTAGCATCTTTAGCATGGTTAGCATCATGTGTCTCCGAGGTCTCCTGCTGGTATCCGGGCTGTTTCTGAGCAGCTGGGCTCTGACTCCTGAAGAATGCCAGCCCTTGGTGACGCCTCTCTCTCTGGCTGACCCCTCCATGGTAAGACCCCCGTCTGGTTCCTTTATTCACCGTTAGTCACTGTAAGAAGAAGTACTCAGAACCTTAACTTAAGTAAAAGTACAAATAATATGGTCTTAAAGTACTCCACTAAAAGTAAAAGTGCAAAAGTATGAGTATCAACATATACTTCACGTACATTATTTCAGAATAATATAAAGTGCAGAATAATTTCACTTATATATCTTAACAGTAATATTATTAAGGTTATTTTATTATCCGCCTTTAATACCGCAATTTTAGTTTTGTAGTTTTCTCATGTGGACCAACTTTATATACTTAAATACTGTATAGTTTATTTGTACAGTACTGCATTATACTATATCAGCATATTTGTATATGTACAGTAGAAGTATAAAGTAGCATTAAATGAAATACTCAAGTAAAGGGTTATTCTAGTGATGGCAAAATGAAGCTTTGAATGAAGCATCGAACCACTTGGACAATTGTGTCGGAAATAGGTTCATTTCTCGAAGCTTCAGTTACAGCGACCTCTCCTGGCGAAGTGCAAGGCTGCAGTGGGTTTAACGTATTTTTGCCTTGAAAAATATTCGATGCACACACACACTAAGACTGAATATCATGTTCTATTTGCAATTAAAGATTGATAATTGTGTGTATTGGGTTATTGAGAAGAGACTAGAGAGTGCTGGAAGGGCCTTTTATCAGTTAATAAAGTATTAAAGTTGAAAAGGAATGATTAAACGTTCATCCGTTCCGGGCTTCAAACCAGCTGCGCGGAGGTCATCGCCACTTTGGGCCGCCGGCTCTAACCACTGGGCTATCTATACGTCAAGCTATACACATGTTTTTTATATTGGTGTTAATTGTCTTTTTGTTCACAACTTCTCCACATTTCGAAGTGTTTCCCGAGCCAGAACGACCTATCTTTCTTCCTGGCTTGCTCTATAATGATCCAATTAAAATGCAATACCAACAACAACTCAACAGCAACAACGCAGACTACCCACACATTGCGCATTGTTTAGAGCTGTTATAAGTGTTGAAGCGCTCAAATTCGAAACTGTTTCAACCTGTCACCTGTCAGAATAGAGACGAGGCAGTGCATTGAATCGTGTGATTGGACCGCGAACCAGTCAATGAAGCAGTTGCTGCTTCGGACGTCATATGTCACGTGATTTGAAGCAGTTGCTGGTTCGGACGTCATATGTCACGTGATTTGAAGCAGTTGCTGGTTCGGACGTCATATGTCACGTGATTTGAAGCAAGCTTCGAATCACTGCTTCTATGGAATAAGAAGTCCAGGGTTGAAGCTCCGTTCAAAGCTTCAGTGTCAAACTGCCATCACTAGGTTCTTCAGCAGTTGGACACGTGTTTGCGTTGGATCCTCCTCAAACCATCGTAAAACAAGTAAGCATGCCACCTGAGTTATTAATTACTGCTTTTTAACTAGCAAGTGTTATTTACTTTTGTTGTATTCACTGTTTTGAACGAAACATCGACATTTTAATGCATGCCAGCGCCATTACTGCTGTTAAAGTTAGACTCAGCCCTGTCGTGCTCATGTAGTCTATTTCTTCACGCAAAGTTGTTGGGCAAAGTTTGCATCAAGTGCTTACCGACGCAATTCTGTTAAAAGTGGTTAAGTTAAGAGTACGTATTAAGAATCAACTCCGCAAACTGTTCCCCTATGCCGCTTTAAGCGTTGGCCCGGGCACCGTGATGCGGCCGCGGGGCTCAGAGGCTCTCCTGCCGTGCATGTTGTGCGGTAAAATACCTCCGTTAAAACTATTCCCTACTACTTTATAACCCAGCGGTTATGTAAGAGTAAGTTACTAATGCGCCTATTTGATATTAATTCCTCTATATGTATTTCGCCTTTTGTTTTACTGTGAGCAATGAATTATCTTTCTACAATCTTAGTGTACCCAATTTATACTCATAGTCTGCAGTTACAGCATCGAGTTGTTATTATACAATATGAAGTGCAAACTATATTTTTCATGCTTATGCAACGCTATAGATGCAAATCCATGTTGGAATCTGCAGGAGAGTTAACGTTAGCTCTCAGAAGAAAGTGACGGAGGTGACTTCAGTTAAGGTGCATTCAGGCGCAATTCAGTAAAAGTGTGTATTGGGCGAGGATGCATGGATAACGTCAGCAAGATGTGTTCAATGTAGTACAGTAAAATGCAGTCTTTAGCGAGAAATATCAATAAATTAGGGGGGGGGGATAAATGGCCAAAAAAAAAAAAATTGGAAAATGATTACGCCCACTTCAGGGATGGTGCATTGGGTCATTTGGGAGATATTTTGTATTGGGAGTTGGTACCTATCATGAAATAAACCCCCCACCCCACCCAAAAAACTAAATCGGACATGTTTTTTTCCCCTTTTATCATTAAAAATAAAAAAAATCTTAAGAGAACACTTTGGTTCACCTGTCAGATGTTGCAAAGTTCTAAAGTAACAAAGTACATTTACATAATGCATTGTGGCTCCTGGTTGACTGCAAGCAAACCGTTGAAATCCCCAAGCAGACGATCATATTCAACACACCATCTGACAAGCAGTTAAACAGAGTTGTCGCAGGTATGTTTTTTCCTTTTTAACAAAACTATTATATTATATTATTTTATAATTATATTATTATATGATATTATATGATAATTTAGCTTGGTTTGTGTCAGGTTCCATCCAATATTAGTCATACTTTTAGCTTTCTAGCTGTTAAGAATGTAGCTCAAACTAGCTAGCTAGCTTAGTGCAACAGTTGATTTGACATGTTTTTGCTCAAATTAGCCAGCTAACTTTATTATACAGTAATTACTTAGCTAACTGTTACATTAAGCTAAATTAGTAGACAGCACTGAAGTAATTAACACTCTCCTAGACCTAGTGCTTGTAACTTAATCTAATTTAGAATATTAATCTTTTTCAGAGAAGTCACATCAGTCTGATGACATACATCATCAAGCATGGCAGAGCCCAGACACATGTCCAAAACTAGATCTACCGGAAACATTTATAATGCAGATACCGACTTTCCTCCCTCCAAGAACTTCCAACCACCCACAAAACTCCCCACACTGCAGAGTGTCATAAGCATGAGACGGTACCACCTGGAGATGGGCAATGGGAGAGTGACTACAACCATTGCAGCACGGGAAGTGGCAAAACAGGTCTACGCCAAGTACTACCACGACACTGTGTTTTGTGTTTCCTTGAGCACCATCCAGAGGAAGGTAGAAAGGATCTGGAAACAGTTCAGTGAGGGCAGAAAGAGGTATGGACAGACAGGGAAAGAAGACTCACTGGCTGTCCAACAATACAAAGAGTTATTTCATACAAAGTCTGAGCTCTTTGATGTATTTGCCCATGACCCTATACGGCGGCAATCACTGGAGAAAGAGTGGTGTGTAAGCATGAGTGAGATGGAGCACAAATACTATGAAGACCAGAAGACAGAGCGAAGGATGTTCTGTTCCAAAGGTGTGGACCCTGTCTGGTACCTTAGCATGATGCGAACCCAAAGGTTGAGGGAGAGGAGCGAAGAGTACCAGAGGAAGAGAGACCAGCAGTTCTCATATCAAACTCTGGACCATATCACAGATATCTTGATTGAAACTGGTGAGATATCCAGCTGCAGCAGCGATGAAGAGAAAGAGGGCACACCCCCAAAAGCGACTGAGACAGATGTCTGAGACTGACACACAGCTTCAAAAGGAGGGTGAAGAGAGTGAGGCGCGAGCAGAACCCAAAGGAAGGAAAAAAATCTTCACAGATGTTGCTGAACTAGACATGGATGAAGATTTACTACCACAAGAGTTTCAACACATACGATTGTCCGAGAGAAAAGTCCGGGATGAGTTCTATACAACTGTAGCCAATCTCAGAAACAGGAGATGGCTCAAAGAAAGGAGAGGAAGAGACTAGACATGCTGGACACACTGAAATCTAGAGGTGGCCCCTTCACTGACAGTGGGGAAGTTGAGAAGTTCCTTGTGGATGAAAGTCTGAACAACAACGCAAAGCTGCAGAGGATGAAGCTTGAGGTTCAGTTTGCCAGAGAAAGTACCACGCTTCTGCCTAAAGTCGATCCTATCTTCAGAATCCAGGTGACACTGCCCAGTGGGAAGAGGAGGATGAAAACGGCACAGGAGTTTGGAGATGCTCTCATGGCGTACCTAGGCAAGAGGAGTGACCGAACCACACTGGAATATGCAAAATTCCAAGAAAGTCTTGAAAGGCTAAGAAAAATATGAGGTGCTACTTAAGACTGACAAGTTCAAGTTCTTTCTATGTCAATGTGACTGAATAAAAATGATTTAACTGTTTTGTATTTGGAATAAAAATCTAATCAAGTTTTCCAAATGAGTTTAGTCTTTTAGTCTTAGCAGACTGTAAGAATAGTGAATTTCAAAGGGCGGAACAGCCAAAAAAACGCTCTTTTTGTGTTCTTTTTTTTATTTTAAAGAGGGATGGGGGATTATTTTCAAGATACAGAGTTACTTTGAGGTGTAACAGTTCTTCTATTAATAGTGTTTATTAATTCTCAAATGGGTTTGAAAGCATTCATTCAACAGTATATAGGCAAACAGTAAGAATAGCTTATGCATACCAGGCGGAATGTGCAGAAAATGCCACTTTTTGGGTTCTTTTTTTCATTTTCAAGGGGTGGGGGGTTATTTTCAAGATACAGAGTTACTTTTGGTGTCAAAGTTCTTGTATTGATAGTGTTAATCAAGTCCCAAATGGGTGTGTTGAAATGTTGAACTTGATGATTATCCCCCCCCCCTAATAAATACAGTTTTATTAAGGAGATGTTTTACTACAACATAAAGTAGATATTAGACAGTAGGCAAACGAGATAAAGGAGTGTATATTGAAGTTAGGATCCGCTGTGTAGAGAATCATGGAATTGTACTGGTATCTAACAATACCATCCTTAATAAATGCCATCCTTATAAATGTATATAAATACAATACCGTTTTAAATGATACTTGTGTTTTAATGTTTGATTCCATTAATTGAATTAAATATGTTTTAATGAATTCTACTGAAATGATTGTTACATTGTCATCATGTAACTATTTTGTTCTTTCATTTGCCTCACCAGAAAATAGTCACACCTCCTCTTGAAGACATTTTGCCATTTTTTTGATGGCTTAAACCCCTTGTAATGCATGTGAATAGCACCTCTGTTACCGTCTGTTAACAGCTAATGTAAACTGGCTCGTTATGTTTTCAAGACGGATTTGATTTTTGTTTTGAGGAAAACACATGGTGTGTCCTGATTTGTACTTGTACTATTTGTACTTGTACTTTAGTGTTTTGTTTGTATACAGGGAACAGCAAAGCTCGAAGTGCACCAGGCTCGTGATGCACAGCATGAAGTGATACGTTGCCCAAGAGCCAGATGCAGTTATAACCATCAAGTAATAACCATGTGTCTCCATGTATGTTAATGTGTTGTGCTTTTAAACAAACTTGTTACTCTTTTATGACAACTGTTTTGAAATAATCACATTTTAATAAAATGTATTAACATGTCCATAACGTTCCCTTTTTTAATTTATTTGTTTAATCTGCAATGTTTCAATGCTATCAAATATTTAAAGGGTTGGATTGAAATCAGGAAGAGTTTGTCGTATATAGGTTCCGGCAACTCAATTGTGTTTTATAATTTACTTTATTCTCGTGTGGTTCTTAGCAGATTGTTATTTGCATTGGTTACACTTAATATCTGGGCTTTTAATTGTAGGCTCATCTCATCTTTTCATATGCAGAGAAAATCACATTAGTGAGTTTACCCAACTCCTATAATTGCTTGGAACTGCTTGACACATATTTTTAAGTTTTAGCAAAGTAACACATTCTTGAGTAGAGGAAAACTAAAAAAAGTACATTTCACCAACTCAAAAAATGCAAAAGTTGACTAAACTCTTAAAATTGCTTGGAACCGCTTGACACATATTTTTTAAGTTTTACCAAAGCAACAGTTTTTACAGTGTAGAGTTTTTAAAGGGTTACTCTACAATATTTGAGCAGATTATCGTTAAAGGCAGCATCAGCATCTGTCGTTTGTAAAATATGAGTTAAAATGTGAATGTTGACATTTTCAGCAGTATGGCAGTAGGAGTCAGTCTCTGTTTAACTATCAGTGAATCAACAGGGTCAAATATCACAAGCATGACTGTGCAGAAAAATGTTAATACTGGGAAACCAATGAGCTGCTATAAAAGGCTGAGCAGCTGAAGCTCAGTCGTAGGTTGCTTTCCCGTTAGCTTCGTTAGCATCTTTAGCATGGTTAGCATCATGTGTCTCCGAGGTCTCCTGCTGGTATCCGGGCTGTTTCTGAGCAGCTGGGCTCTGACTCCTGAAGAATGCCAGCCCTTGGTGACGCCTCTCTCTCTGGCTGACCCCTCCATGGTAAGACCCCCTCTGGTTCCTTTATTCACCGTTAGTCACTGTAAGAAGAAGTACTCAGAACCTTAACTTAAGTAAAAGTACAAATAATATGGTCTTAAAGTACTCCACTAAAAGTAAAAGTGCAAAAGTATGAGTATCAACATATACTTCACGTACATTATTTCAGAATAATATAAAGTGCAGAATAATTTCACTTATATATCTTAACAGTAATATTATTAAGGTTATTTTATTATCCGCCTTTAATACCGCAATTTTAGTTTTGTAGTTTTCTCAATGTGGACCAACTTTATATACTTTAAATACTGTATAGTTTATTAGTAGTACTGCATTATACTATATCAGCATATTTGTATATGTACAGTAGAAGTATAAAGTAGCATTAAATTGAAATACTCAAGTAAAGTACAAAACAGCACTTAAGTACAAAATGTACTTGCAGTGGTGTGTTACTTTCCACCTGTTACACTACAGGTGAACAGGGTTAAACACTAATGACACTTCAGTGGATTCTAAGGACAATTATTATTTGTATTTCAAGTTTTCCGAAATGTTTTTTAAAATGTTCAATGTGCAAAACTGTGAATAAAACTAAAACGGAGCTCAGATTTTATTTCTGCTTTTTAAACTGTAGTATGTGCTCATGTGTTTCATTGTGTTTAGGCTACTGCCTGAATGTGCTGAATGCAGGTTGATGAAATATTCCCATAAATGTCTTTGTATTGCATTTTATATTCAGGTAAAGTGATCAGGTAAAATTACCTTTATATTGTGACACTTTTACAGATAACTAGTAACAGGTTATTAACTAAAGTTACCCTCCCAACCCTGGTAATAATTAAAACACTTATGCACAATAAAAAATAAAATAATTATTTCTCACAACACAAGCAGCCCAACAAGAAGTCCACATGTATGAACAAATTATTTGGAACATCTATTGCAGAGGATCAGGGCCAGATGTTTTTCAGATTTCTGACTTTTTTTTTAGAATTCCAGCTTTTTCTCAGAATTCCAACTTTTTTTCAGACTTCCAACTTTTTGATACATTTTGAGTTTGAACCAAACAAAAAAATGCACTGTTGGTCAAACCTCAAAAAGGTTCACATGTGGCCCTTATCCTCTCTTTTTTGGGGCAGGGTTAATTGTGTGTGTGTTGTGTGTGTGTGTGTGTGTGTGTGTGTGTGTGTGTGTGTGTGTGTGTGTGTGTGTGTGTGTGTGTGTGTGTGTGTGTGTGTGTGTGTGTGTGTGTGTGTGTGTGTGTGTGTGTGTGTGTGTGTGTGTGTGTGTGTGTGTGTGTGTGTGTGTGTGTGTGTAGATGTACAACAGGTCCCACCTCCTGGTGGGTTACTCAGATAATGCAGCGTTTGGCGCCATCCTGAAGCACACGGAGATCTCCTGGTGGAACATCAGCCCGTCTCCGTCCGACCCCAAGGGGATTGTTTTAGCCATCGAGGACAAACTGTGAGCATCTGCACTCATGCAAAAATATAATAACAAATACCAGGAAAAACCAAGATCATTTACTATATTTCTTATCATTTTAATTATATAGCATAATAGTTCTCTATCTGTGGTTTTCATTTTTTTTACTTTTATGTATGCACCAAGTCAAATTCCTCGTATGTGTCAACCTACCTGGTGATAAACATGAATCTGATTCTGATTCTGTAGAACCCAATTCAATAGCTCTCCAGATGATACTCTGATTAATCAGTGAATCCTCTCCTGATTTGAAATACATCTCAGTTCTCGTGCTCTGAACAGATCAAGTTTCTTCATATTGACATTCAGACCTTTATATATACAGTCTATGATTTAGACCCAGCGATAAACTCACCTCCTCCTCTTTCCCCTCAGGAATGGTACCTGCACGTCAAAAACTGCCAACATAACTATTGAGGGCGACACAGCCTCAGCGTTAGGTGAGTTCCACAATCTGACATTTCTTTTAGGCGACTGAAACTGCCAGAAGGAAAGACAAAGGTCCACAGTGCTCACATTTATAATACAAGTTAACTCGAGACCATAATAAATAAATGTAAAAAGTACAGTGTGATTTTAAGTCCAGTTATCCAAAGAGAAGCGATGGAGCATTGTGAGCCTGTTAGCATGCTGACGGATCATTCAAATTCAAAGATTGAAAGGTTTTATTGTCATATGCACATAGCTATGAGAGAAGTGGAGAAATGGCAATGAAATTCTTCTGACCTGAGCTCCTTGCTGAGAATCTTGAATCTTTGATGTATCCCAGGTACAGCCTCAGTTTCCTGCATAGCTCTGTGTCTCACCTGTGTAATCAGGTATTCTCCTGTCTGTTTTCAGTGGGGAACTTCTTCTCCACCACCTTCCACCTGCTGCCGGGCTGTGATGGATGTCTGGTCTTCAGCATGAACACCACGGCCAAACACATGGACATCGTGGTCAAGCTGCTGAAGATCAACATCACGGTGACAGCGGAGGAGGTCAAAATGCACAGCGTCTATCTGTTAGGTAGGAAGCATGACAGGAAATAATAATGTATGATTACTTAACCTCTACCTAACCCTTGTCGTGGATCCGATGTAACACTCACAACATTAAAGAATAAGACGAAGAGAAATCAATAAAACACAGACACAGAGATGGTTGAAGTCAAATATTATATTGCTGTACAGCACCATAAGAGACACATTACCTTACATCAAAGCAGTCTATAGTGTAATGTCCCTTAGACCAAGAGAATCTTACAGCTTATACACCTGATAGATGGATAGATAGATAGATAGATATAGATAGATAGATAGATAGATAGATAGATAGATAGATAGATAGATAGATATAGATAGATAGATAGATAGATATAGAGATAGATAGATAGATAGATGGATGGATGGATAGATAGATAGATAGATATATGGATGGATGGATAGATAGATAGATAGATAGATAGATAGATAGATAGATAGATAGATAGATAGATAGATAGATAGATAGATGGATGGATAGATAGATAGATAGATAGATGATGGATGGATGGATAGATAGATAGATAGATAGATGGATGGATGGATGATGGATGGATAGATAGATAGATAGATAGATAGATAGATAGATAGATGGATGGATGGATAGATAGATAGATGGATGGATGGATGGATGGATAGATAGATAGATAGATAGATAGATAGATAGATAGATAGATAGATAGATAGATAGATAGATAGATAGATAGATAGATAGATAGATAGATGATAGATAGATGGATTACTCTTGACTTAAAAGTACTTAATCATGCTTGTTTTAAAAACTTAATAAAAGTAGAAGTCATGCTGAAATCCTTTCCTAAAGTCAGGTATTAAAGCGTCTCTGTGTTTCTGTCTGCAGGCAGAGAGGCGACCCTGAAGGACTCGGACTTTGACGATTTCAAGAAGCAGGCGAGCTGCCTCGGGTTCTCCGGAGAACCACAGTTCATCTACGACTCCAAGAACGGTGCTTTAAAATTACCTGATTAAACGATGAAACAGAGATTTCACAGATAACTGATCTCACTGTTTCTCTCTCTGTCTGCAGGATACTGCGCTGAAGGCGAGAGCGTTAAGATTGAACTGAATAGCGACGGTGATGAATAAGTGAAGATGAGGAAATAAAGAGAAGTGACTCAAAACATCAAACGTGTGGTTTTATTTATTATCTAATGAGAAGATTTTCAAACTGTGGAGGGAAGGTATTTTAACAGTGGGTCTAAAAGAGACGACTAAACGTCATCACGCCTCCTTTAGCTTAGCGGTGGTGACGTGAAGTCATGTGACCGTGCTGTAGTTTCTTTATAGCCCAACATTAGCCACCTTTAGCTTAGCGGTGGTGACGTGAAGTCATGTGACCGTGCTGTAGTTCCTTTATAGCCCAACATTAGCCACCATTAGCTTAGCGGTGGTGACGTGAAGTCACGTGACCGTGCTATAGTTCCTTTATAGCCCAACATTAGCCACCTTTAGCTTAGCGGTGGTGACGTGAAGTCATGTGACCGTGCTGTAGTTCCTTTATAGCCCAACATTAGCCGCCATTAGCTTAGCGGTGGTGACGTGAAGTCATGTGACCGTGCTGTAGTTCCTTTATAGCCCAACATTAGCCACCTTTAGCTTAGCGGTGTTGACGTGAAGTCATGTGACCGTGCTGTAGTTCCTTTACAGCCCAACATTAGCCCACCAGTGATAGACTAGTTAATGATAGAAACACTAGTTAATGATAGATTCTAGTTAATGATAGAAACACTAGTTAAAGATAGAAACACTAGTTAATGATAGATTCTAGTTAATGATAGAAACACTAGTTAAAGATAGAAACACTAGTTAATGATAGAAACACTAGTTAAAGATATAAACACTAGATGATGATAGAAACACTAGTTAATGATAGAAACACTAGTTAGTGATAGAAACACTAGTTAATGATAGAAACACTAGTTAATGATAGAAACACTAGTTAATGATAGAAACACTAGTTAGTAATAGAAACACTAGTTAATGATAGAAACACTAGTTAATGATTGAAACACTAGTTAATGATAGAAACACTAGTTAGTGATAGAAACACACCAGTTAACGTTATAAACCTCGGGGAGAGCAACATATGAGGATCCCTCTCCAGGACAGCCAGACAATAGATGTGGTGTGTACATTAAAAAGATAACACATTTACAACGTAGCTAGTCCAGATGCTGGAGAATGCATGTGTCTGTAAATTAGAAGAAGATGGATCCAGGTGGATGTCAACAATCCTGTGGGAGCCATCAGAGAAGTAGTATGGTGAGCATCATACATTTATACCACAGACATGTCTACAGGAGCTATTTAAGGTGCAGTATCTTGTCCAAGAACACTTCCCCATGTGAACTGGAGGGGGTGGAATTGGACCACTGATCGACTGGTTGGTAAACCCCATCTTTTAGCCATAACTCCATGAAATGATGAAGGTTTGGATATCAGTATGTCCAAGTTCAGGCTGTGTTTAGATATCAGTGAATCATTAATGGACAAACATTGATATAAAACTGTACGCCCACTGAAACCCCCTTTGGACCTGCATGATGGTCAAATAAATGCTTTCATAACCGTCCAAAAGTTTAAACTTGGCTAAAAATGTAGATAACGTAAAACCCAGAAGCTTCTATAAAGGCTGAGGCCCGATGAGGCTCAGTCGTCTTTCCCTCAGCTAGGTAACGTCATTAGCATCGTTAGCATTGTTAGCATAGTTAGCATCATGTGTCTCCGAGGTCTCCTGCTGGTATCCGGGCTGTTTCTGAGCAGCTGGGCTCTGACTCCTGAAGAATGCAAGTGATTATTATATAATCTTTTTCATTTAATTAATATAGTTCATTAAACTATCAGCTCCTTTGCAAAAAGCACAACAAATATTTGTGACCTCATTTTATACCTCATAATATAATTATTGTTTACATAACTCTTCCTCCAAATTTTTGTCCCAGGAATGGAACCTGTCTTCTCTCGAGAGAAACTGTCAACGTCACTTTTGACGGGAACACAGCATCAGTGTCATGTAAGGAACATCAGGCGAAACCATAGACTGTATATATAAAGAGAAACGTGCTGCAGCTTCAGAAAGGATGCAGCTATAAAAACCCAAATGTTCCACATGAAGAAACATCTTCAGCAACTTGACAACACATGCAGCATTTAGAAAACATTCAGCAACTTGAGGAGACATGCGCAGCGTTTACTAAAAGCTGCAGAAACCACACGCTGCAAATACAAAATGCTAATGAAAAGGAAATTACACCCCAGTAAAAAAGATTACTACTCTGAAGTATTTGCTCAACTATAAAAGACTCAACCATTTCTGGATCGGCCCTAAAAATACTCACTACTTGATTTTAACTGTCTCTGTTGTTGGAAACTTACCTAAAAAATGTTATGGTCTTATTTTAACAATGTGATCACATGACTCCTTCTGATGTTACTGAAGATCTGCTGTAAGCTAGCTAGCTAACGTAGCTAACCTAGTCATTTCAGATATACTGACAAACTATTACAGTTATGAGACAAACTAACTCTGAGACTCTGACAATGCATTGTCTTTTTATGCTGCTGAAACGCAAACATTTCCCAAATTGGGATCAATAAAGTACTTCTTATCTTATGTTATCTTATCTTATAAAATTGTTTCTGTCCTCAGTCATCAACATGAGCACGACGATGCTCATCCTGCCGGGCGTCAACGGTCTGATGGTCACCAGCGTCAACAGCTCCGTCAAACACTTTGACCTGGCGCTTGAAAAGCTTAATATCCCCAGTGAGAACAGAGAGGAGATCAGCCTCCGAGCTCTCTACCTGATGGGTAGGTAGCTTAGTCTGTGCTTACTTTAACTGCTTTACATCCCTTTATATTGGAAAGGATTTAACTGAGGTTTCATTATCTCCAGATTCTGTCAACATAAAACACAACGGAGGAAGAAGTATTTATATTCTTTACCTGAGTTTTAACACCAAGACTCTACAAGTAAAAGTGGAAAACCTTAAAAAGTAAAGCATTGAAGTTGCCGTTGAGTCTGTGCTCATTTTAGCTCCTCTACTTCTGGATTGTGTAAATGATGTATCTGAGGTTCTGGGTTCATTATCTCCTGGTTCTGTCTGCAGGCAGAGAGGCGACCCTGAAGGACTCGGACCTGGAAGAGTTCAAGAAGCAGGCGAGCTGCCTCGGGTTCTCCGGAGAACCACAGTTCATCTACAACCCCAAGAACGGTGCTTTAAAATCACCTGATTAAACTATCTTAGGAATATATATTTAGATAATATATAACTGATTTATGTTTCTCTATCTGCAGGTTTCTGTACTGAAGAGGATTCCATTAAGATGTAGTTCTGAAGACAGGAACAATCATGAAGGAAATAAAATAAAAATAAAGTGAAAACTGTATTCTTCTTCTGTACAAAAATCAGCTGGACCATTGTCATGCTCATCAAGATTTATAACGTTTTGATCCTTAAACCCTTTAGATAATGCTGAAAACATGTGAAGTCGATCGGACAAGGTCTCTTTTCTACTTAGCAACAGTCTGTTCTACTTAGCAACAGTCTGTTCTCCTTAGCAAGGTCTGTTCTCCTTAGCAACGGTCTGTTCTCCTTAGCAACAGTCTGTTCTCCTTAGCAACTGTCTGTTCTCCAACTCTCTGTTCTCCTTAGCAACAGTGTATTTTCCTTAGCA
>JAAOOA010002361.1:30000-48930 GCA_012861695.1 Trematomus loennbergii | reverse complement strand
ACTTTTCCACGTACTTTTCGCGTTTAGTTCCGTTAGTACCCCTTATGTCGCGTTCACACCAAAATCGTACTTAATCTCGGGAACTTTTACCCCCATTTTAGAGCCCGCTGAGAGATCGTACTTTCCTGTGGTGAGAAAGTGCCCCAGTGCTGATTGGCTGGGCGAATTGCAAACCCGCCCCGTACAACTGTGAAAATGTTTTGTAGAGCCGCCATTGTTTTTTTCCTCGCTACGAAAACCCAGCGCACCGACGGAGTTGTTTTTGAAAGCAGTTATGGCAAGCATCAAGAAAATGATGAGGAGGTGTCGGCGCTTCTGGAGATCTACGCCGAGGACGCGACCCAGGGAATGCACTGAAGCCAGTTCAGTAGCTTTCACTCGACCTGGGAATGTGCACAGCCCCACGGCACACCGGCTACAAATAAAGAAACTCGGGCAGGACTACAAACGGCGGATTCAGTGGCCAACGATGACGACCACGACGAAGGTAAAATCAGCTACATGCACTGGGGTTTTAATCTGCACAATAATGGTCTCAGATGTACTTTTATTTGCTCAGTAGATCAAGCTAGCCATGCTAGGCTGAATAGGCTAACACCGGCCCCGAGCTAGCTACTCTATCTAGCTAGATATTCTCGGCCGCTATGAAAACGTTTTGACTTGTGAATAACTGTGTATGTTTCTGTAATTTGCTTCACTAACTCATGGCACTAATCGTGTGTTTCAGGCGAGGATGGACAACTCTCGGGATTGGAAACAAGCGAGCTTTGCAAGAACGTTACGCATCGAACTGATGTTCACAATCATGTTTATTTCCTTCTTGTACAATTATGAAACAGCGTGAAAACGTATTCGCCTAGACCGGCGTTTACAAATGTTCGCGCCTTTTACTCTCTCAACATTGTAACATCCGGGCTAGAGTCACATGACTTCCGGTACGAAAACTTGCCTCAACAACATTAAACAAAGTTCAAGCATACATGAAGCACAATCCTCCGTGTTTGAACCTCTTAAATCGCTGCATAGCCGATTTATTTGGACTGGATTATCCCAGAGAGGCTAAACATTCTTTATAACACAGTTTCAGATTTGTGAAACCTTAATTCTATTTGTGAAAATACCAAAAACACATTCCTAGTATGTTGTAAAACTACATGGCGACTAAACAGATCTTGTATCTTGCTTATTTCCCCTCTTAGGAAAGCGGACACGGGATGTGAATTTCTTTGACACCGTCCAGGCGTTGGAGGACCGGCGTGCCGTGGGAAAGTGGATGCACGGGATCAGATGGTGCTGTTCACCAAGGCCCAGGAAACGGAGGACAAGATGCTCACCAGTTCATTTTTATTATTGTTATTACTGTTATTATATAGTCTTGATACAACTGACACTTTATTTTATATTGATCATGTTAATTTACAACTTCTATTTTATTTACATTAAAAATGTGAACTTCTATTTCCTGTTAAACAGATCCTGTATCTTGCTTATTTCTCCTGACACGTTATCTTTAGTGACCTGTGTAGCATCCTATACATCACATAGTGATTATTCTGATGCCATCATGTTTCATCGGTTAGAACTGGTGAAGCTTTGTCATTTATTGATCATCAATGTTGCACCTTGTGGAGGAATGGCAGCGGCACATACACACATATGATCATTTATATCATATATTACCAACCAGGGAGCTCTATGCAAGTCAATGGGACTCCCTGTTAGTTGAAAATGTACGCTAAAGGCCCCCCCACTGCGTTTGATAGTGGATCCTGCTGTGTGAGGAGCTCTGCGGATTGGTCCATTTTGGTTCCCGGAAGAAACAAATGGAAAAAGAGAAATGTCCAAGGAGGCGTTCTGGGGCAGCAGAGACAGGTCTTCTCTGTGTTAGAGTTTTACTCGCTACAGGGTGCTCTCTGAGGGTTAGAGACTCTGCGTCTACATGGAGAAGCTTCAGGGTGCACTCTGAGGGTTAGAGACTCTGCGTCTACATGGAGAAGCTACAGGGTGCACTCTGAGGGTTAGAGACTCTGCAGAGCGTCTACATGGAGAAGCTACAGGGTGCACTCTGAGGGTTAGAGACTCTGCGTCTACATGGAGAAGCTACAGGGTGCACTCTGAGGGTTAGAGACTCTGCGTCTACATGGAGAAGCTACAGGGTGCACTCTGAGGATTAGAGACTCTGCAGAGCGTCTACATGGAGAAGCTACAGGGTGCACTCTGAGGGTTAGAGACTCTACGTCTACATGGAGAAGCTACAGGGTGCACTCTGAGGGTTAGAGACTCTGCGTCTACATGGAGAAGCTACAGGGTGCACTCTGAGGGTTAGAGACTCTGCAGAGCGTCTACATGGAGAAGCTACAGGGTGCACTCTGAGGGTTAGAGACTCTGCGTCTACATGGAGAAGCTTCAGGGTGCACTCTGAGGGTTAGAGACTCTGCGTCTACATGGAGAAGCTACAGGGTGCACTCTGAGGGTTAGAGACTCTGCGTCTACATGGAGAAGCTACAGGGTGCACTCTGAGGGTTAGAGACTCTGCGTCTACATGGAGAAGCTACAGGGTGCTCTCTGAGGGTTAGAGACTCTGCGTCTACATGGAGAAGCTACAGGGTGCACTCCGAGGGTTAGAGACTCTACGTCTACATGGAGAAGCTACAGGGTGCACTCTGAGGGTTAGAGACTCTACGTCTACATGGAGAAGCTACAGGGTGCACTCTGAGGGTTAGAGACTCTGCGAGCGTCTACATGCAGAAGCTACAGGGTGCTCTCTGAGGGTTAGAGACTCTGCAGAGCGTCTACATGCAGAAGCTACAGGTGCACTCTGAGGGTTAGAGACTCTGCGTCTACATGGAGAAGCTACAGGGTGCTCTCTGAGGGTTAGAGACTCTGCGTCTACATGCAGAAGCTACAGGGTGCACTCTGAGGGTTAGAGACTCTGCGTCTACATGGAGAAGCTACAGGGTGCTCTCTGAGGGTTAGAGACTCTGCGTCTACATGGAGAAGCTACAGGGTGCACTCTGAGGGTTAGAGACTCTGCGTCTACATGGAGAAGCTACAGGGTGCACTCTGAGGGTTAGAGACTCTGCAGAGCGTCTACATGGAGAAGCTACAGGGTGCACTCTGAGGGTTAGAGACTCTGCGTCTACATGGAGAAGCTTCAGGGTGCACTCTGAGGGTTAGAGACTCTGCGTCTACATGGAAGCTACAGGGTGCACTCTGAGGGTTAGAGACTCTGCGTCTACATGGAGAAGCTACAGGGTGCACTCTGAGGGTTAGAGACTCTGCGTCTACATGGAGAAGCTACAGGGTGCCTCTGAGGGTTAGAGACTCTGCGTCTACATGGAGAAGCTACAGGGTGCACTCCGAGGGTTAGAGACTCTACGTCTACATGGAGAAGCTACAGGGTGCACTCTGAGGGTTAGAGACTCTACGTCTACATGGAGAAGCTACAGGTGCACTCTGAGGGTTAGAGACTCTGCAGACGTCTACATGCAGAAGCTACAGGGTGCTCTCTGAGGGTTAGAGACTCTGCAGAGCGTCTACATGCAGAAGCTACAGGGTGCACTCTGAGGTTAGAGACTCTGCGTCTACATGGAGAAGCTACAGGGTGCTCTCTGAGGGTTAGAGACTCTGCGTCTACATGGAGAAGCTACAGGGTGCACTCTGAGGGTTAGAGACTCTGCGTCTACATGCAGAAGCTACAGGGTGCACTCTGAGGGTTAGAGACTCTGCGTCTACATGGAGAAGCTACAGGGTGCTCTCTGAGGGTTAGAGACTCTGCGTCTACATGGAGAAGCTACAGGGTGCACTCTGAGGGTTAGAGACTCTACGTCTACATGGAGAAGCTACAGGGTGCACTCTGAGGGTTAGAGACTCTGCAGAGCGTCTACATGCAGAAGCTACAGGGTGCACTCTGAGGGTTAGAGACTCTGCGTCTACATGGAGAAGCTACAGGGTGCACTCTGAGGTTAGAGACTCTGCAGAGCGTCTACATGGAGAAGCTACAGGGTGTACTCTGAGGGTTAGAAACTCTGCGTCTACATGGAGAAGCTACAGGTGCACTCTGAGGGTTAGAGACTCTGCGTCTACATGGAGAAGCTACAGGGTGCACTCTGAGGGTTAGAAACTCTGCAGAGCGTCTACATGGAGAAGCTACAGGGTGCACTCTGAGGGTTAGAGACTCTGCAGACCGTCTACATGGAGAAGCTACAGGGTGCACTCTGAGGGTTAGAGACTCTGCGTCTTTATGGAGAAGCTACAGGGTGCACTCTGAGGGTTAGAGACTCTGCAGACCGTCTACATGGAGAAGCTACAGGGTGCACTCTGAGGTTAGAGACTCTGCGTCTACATGGAGAAGCTACAGGGTGCACTCTGAGGGTTAGAGACTCTGCAGACCGTTCACATGCAGAAGCTACAGGGTGCACTCTGAGGGTTAGAGACTCTGCGTCTACATGGAGAAGCTACAGGGTGCACTCTGAGGGTTAGAGACTCTGCGTCTACATGGAGAAGCTACAGGGTGCTCTCTGAGGTTAGAGACTCTGCAGACCGTTCACATGCAGAAGCTACAGGGTGCACTCTGAGGTTAGAGACTCTGCAGACCGTTCACATGGAGAAGCTACAGGGTGCTCTCTGAGGGTTAGTGACTCTACGTCTACATGGAGAAGCTACAGGGTGCTCTCTGAGGGTTAGAGACTCTGCAGACCGTTCACATGGAGAAGCTACAGGGTGCACTCTGAGGGTTAGAGACTCTGCGTCTACATGGAGAAGCTACAGGGTGCACTCTGAGGGTTAGAGACTCTGCAGACCGTTCACATGCAGAAGCTACAGAACAAGGGGACGGGTCAGAACCAGGAAAGCATGACATGGGACCTTTAATGTCTTTTTACAACAATGTAAAAATCCTATTTTGGGATCAATAAAGTATTTTATTTTGCCAACCCTAATCCAAGATAAGTCTCACATTGACATGCATCAAGTCTTTTTTGGAGAGGTTTAAAAGGGAATGTTTGATGTTGTTATTCAAGGTGACTTCAAAGTGCAATGCATTGTAAATGAGTCAGCTGTATTATCTTGTAGCTCTTGGTGGTACAAGTTTATCTCCACATGACAAACGGCCAAGACAGATAACCCGTTATTTTGCAACCCTTTTCCCGACACACACACACACACACACCCTCACAGCGTTCTGGTGTTTTCCCAGCATGCCTTGTGGTTGAGGCAGTGGAGGTGTGGTCGTCTGGCTGAACAGGCCGAGACAAGTATTCCTCACTTACAGAAAGCTGTAAAAAATGGTCACATGACTCAGACAGCTGATCCAGTTCAAACCAGAATCGTCCAAATCAGAGAAGTGGAGAAACACCAAATCTTACATTTCCCAAAAAGCACCTGGATAGAAGTTTTTTTAATCTGAGACTCCCCTAAACAGACACTTAGACTATGAAGGTTTCTCATTTCTCTAATTCCCCTCCTCGACTCCTATCCTCGTGTCTTAGTCCCGTCCACAGGAGATGCGAGCGGAGGAGTCGAGGAGGGGAGCCGAGGAAGAGGAGAGGAACCGAGGAGAGAGGGGGGAGCCGAGGAGAGAGGAGGGGCCGAGGAGAGAGGAGGGGAACCGAGGAGAGAGGAGGGGAACCGAGGAGAGAGGAGAGGAACCGAGGAGAGAGGAGGGGAGCCGAGGAGAGAGAGGGGAACCGAGGAGAGAGGAGGGGAGCCGAGGAGAGAGGAGGGGAACCGAGGAGAGAGGAGAGGAACCGAGGAGAGAGGAGGGGAACCGAGGAGAGAGGAGGGGAACCGAGGAGAGAGGAGGGAACCGAGGAGAGAGGAGAGGAACCGAGGAGAGAGGAGGGGAACCGAGGAGAGAGGAGGGGAACCGAGGAGAGAGGAGGGAGCCGAGGAGAGAGGAGGGGAACCGAGAGAGAGGAGGGAACCGAGGAGGGGAACCGAGGAGAGAGGAGGGGAGCCGAGGAGAGGAACCGAGGAGAGAGGAGAGGAACCGAGAGAGATAGAGGAACCGAGGAGAGAGGAGGGGAACCGAGGAGAGAGGAGGGGAACCGAGGAGAGAGGAGGGGAGCCGAGGAGAGGAACCGAGGAGAGAGGAGAGGAACCGAGGAGAGAGGAGGGGAACCGAGGAGGGGAACCGAGGAGAGAGGAGGGGAACCGAGGAGAGAGGAGAGGAACCGAGGAGAGAGGAGGGGAACCGAGGAGGGGAACCGAGGAGAGAGGGGGAGCCGAGGAGAGAGGAGGGGAGCCGAGGAGAGAGGAGGGGAACCGAGGAGAGAGGAGGGGAACCGAGGAGAGAGGAGGGGAACCGAGGAGAGAGGAGGGGAGCCGAGGAGAGAGGAGGGGAGCCGAGGAGAGAGGAGGGGAACCGAGGAGAGAGGAGGGGAACCGAGGAGAGAGGAGGGGAGCCGAGGAGAGCCGAGGAGAGAGGAGGGGAACCGAGGAGAGAGGAGGGAACCGAGGAGAGAGGAGGGGAACCGAGGAGAGAGGAGGGGAGCCGAGGAGAGAGGAGGGGAACCGAGGAGAGAGGAGGGGAACCGAGGAGAGAGGAGGGGAACCGAGGAGAGAGGAGAGGAACCGAGGAGAGAGGAGGGGAACCGAGGAGAGAGGAGGGAACCGAGGAGAGAGGAGGGGAACCGAGGAGAGAGAGGGGAACCGAGGAGAGAGGAGGGGAAGCAGCAGGCGGTTAGAGAAATGCTCTCCGAGCGGTCATTTTAAAGAGACGTCCATTAATGATGACAGGAGGCACAGCAGTTGTTCTTTGAGTGATCAATGTGTTTTAAAAGATGGTTAGAGAGCTGGTGAGTGATCAATGTGTTTTAAAAGATGGTTAGAGAGCTGGTGAGTGATCAATGTGTTTTAAAAGATGGTTAGAGAGCTGGTGAGTGATCAATGTGTTTTAAAAGATGGTTAGAGAGCTGGTGAGTGATCAATGTGTTTTAAAAGATGGTTAGAGAGCTGGTGAGTGATCAATGTGTTTTAAAAGATGGTTAGAGAGCTGGTGAGTGATCAATGTGTTTTAAAAGATGGTTAGAGAGCTGGTGAGTGATCAAATGTGTTTTAAAAGATGGTTAGAGAGCTGGTGAGTGATCAAAGTGTTTTAAAAGATGGTTAGAGAGCTGGTGAGTGATCACAGGAAGTAGTTCAAAGTGCAGCTCCAGAGACAGGAACACGCTGCTGATTAGAGATCAATGAAACAAGGAGTCTGCACAGGAAGTGATCAGAAATACAGCAGGAATAAAACACAGTTGCAATAAAAGGGTGTAAGATAAGAATTCAACCTAATCAATAAAGTATGAACAGAACGTGAAGAAGTTACAGCTTTAACGCTATTTTACGTGGTCTATGTTTTGTGTTTAGGCGTGTGCTCTCTCCCCATAGTTAAAGATATCACAACTGAACTGTGTGTGTGTGTGTGTGTGTGTGTGTGTGTGTGTGTGTGTGTGTGTGTGTGTGTGTGTGTGTGTGTGTGTGTGTGTGTGTGTGTGTGTGTGTGTGTGTGTGTGTGTGTGTGTGTGTGTGTGTGTGTGTGTGTGTGTGTGTGTGTGTGTGTGTGGTGTGTGTGTGCCTCAATCTTCGAGAGAATGGCTGAAGAGTTGTACGCACATTTCCAGTCTAGCTTGAAATACTTTTTTAACATAACTTTTTACCTGTATTTGTTTTTAAAACTTAAATGGAAATGATCACTCCCTAAATACAAAAGAGAGGCAATATGTTCTGCCAATGTTCCAGCTGCGTCTCCCTCTCACACTCACTGGATAAAAAATACACTTTTTTAAGTAAGAAGAGATCAAGTGTTTTCCCTGAATGGCTCCTCAAAGCATTTGGGAAAACATGGAGCCCGTATTTTTCTGATTTGTAAGAGAGTACATTTCCCAGTCATTCATGATGTTGGTGGTTGATCAACACAAGGCGTGGAGGAAGTGCTGCTGGTGCCTTTGTTTGTTGACATCGTTTTTTACTGACTGACTGACTACCCAATATATTTCTGAGCTGAACAATGAAACATAATTTGTGAAATGGCATTATGGACTGGGTCAATCAAAATAACTTGTTTGGTAAAGATCCTCACACATAAGTACCGTTTGAGTTGCTCTGGTGTTTAACAATGTTTCAATTGTTGCTTTTTATGGGTTAGGGTTAGCCTGAAGGCTAGCATGTAGCATTCTGATAAACAAACAACCAGCTACCAACAAACCAGCTACCAACAAACCAGCTACCAACAACCAGCTACCAACAAACCAGCTACCAACAAACCAGCTACCAACAAACCAGCTACCAACAAACCAGCTACCAACAAACCAGCTACCAACAAACCAGCTACCAACAAACCAGCTACCAACAAACCAGCTACCAACAAACCAGCTACCAACAAAACTACAAACTATCCAGGAAACAGAAACCAACTTTTAACAAACAAACTGTAACACTCAGAATGTGACAAACACACTGTAGCATATACTGTAACAAACAAACAAACAAACAAACTGTAAAACACACACTGTAACAAACAGCCTGTAACAAACAACCAAAAAACAACCAGCCGGCCAGAAACAAACTGTGACACACAGCCTGTAACAGACAACTAGACTGCCTGCAAAAAGTAAATTGTAACACAGAACCTGTAACACACACTATAACACACACAGTGACACTATAACAAACAGCCTATGGAAATACAAACTGTAATTGTAACAGACTGACTGTCACAAACAACCAGCATGTAACAGACAGACTGTCACAAACAACCAGCTTGTAACAGACTGACTGCAACAGCATGTAACAGACTGACTGTCACAAACAACTAGCTTGTAACAGACTGACTGCAACTAGCATGTAACAGACTGACTGCAACTAGCATGTAACAGACAGACTGCAACTAGCATGTAACAGACTGACTGTCACAAACAACTAGCATGTAACAGACTGACTGTCACAAACAACCAGCTTGTAACAGACTGACTGTCACAAACAACTAGCATGTAACAGACTGACTGTCACAAACAACTAGCATGTAACAGACTGACTGCAACTAGCATGTAACAGACTGACTGTCACAAACAACTAGCATGTAACAGACAGACTCTCACAAACAACCAGCTTGTAACAGACTGACTGCAACTAGCATGTAACAGACTGACTGTCACAAACAACTAGCTTGTAACAGACTGACTGTCACAAACAACCAGCTTGTAACAGACTGACTGTCACAAACAACTAGCATGTAACAGACTGACTGTCACAAACAACTAGCATGTAACAGACTGACTGCAACTAGCATGTAACAGACTGACTGTCACAAACAACTAGCATGTAACAGACTGACTGCAACTAGCATGAACAGACAGACTGTCACAAACAACTAGCATGTAACAGACTGACTGCAACTAGCATGTAACAGACTGACTGTCACAAACAACTAGCATGTAACAGACTGACTGTCACAAACAACTAGCATGTAACAGACTGACTGTCACAAACAACTAGCATGTAACAGACTGACTGCAACTAGCATGTAACAGACTGACTGCAACTAGCATGTAACAGACTGACTGTCACAAACAACTAGCATGTAACAGACAGACTCTCACAAACTAGCATGTAACAGACTGACTGTCACAAACAACCAGCATGTAACAGACTGACTGCAACTAGCATGTAACAGACTGACTGTCACAAACAACTAGCATGTAACAGACAGACTCTCACAAACAACTAGCATGTAACAGACTGACTGTCACAAACAACTAGCATGTAACAGACTGACTGTCACAAACAACTAGCATGTAACAGACTGACTGCAACTAGCATGTAACAGACTGACTGTCACAAACAACTTGCATGTAACAGACAGACTGTCACAAACAACTAGCATGTAACAGACTGACTGTCACAAACAACTAGCATGTAACAGACTGACTGCAACTAGCATAACAGACTGACTGTCACAAACAACTAGCATGTACAGACTGACTGCAACTAGCATGTAACAGACTGACTGCAACTAGCATGTAACAGACTGACTGTCACAAACAACTAGCATGTAACAGACAGACTCTCACAAACAACTAGCATGTAACAGACTGACTGCAACTAGCATGTAACAGACAGACTGTCACAAACAACTAGCATGTAACAGACAGACTGTCACAAACAACTAGCATGTAACAGACTGACTGTCACAAACAACTAGCATGTAACAGACTGACTGTCACAAACAACTAGCATGTAACAGACAGACTCTCACAAACAACTAGCATGTAACAGACTGACTGCAACTAGCATGTAACAGACTGACTGCAACTAGCATGTAACAGACTGACTGTCACAAACAACTAGCATGTAACAGACAGACTCTCACAAACAACTAGCATGTAACAGACTGACTGCAACTAGCAGTAACAGACAGACTGTCACAAAACAACTAGCATGTAACAGACAGACTGTCACAAACAACTAGCATGTAACAGACTGACTGTCACAAACAACTAGCATGTAACAGACTGACTGCAACTAGCATGTAACAGACTGACTGTCACAAACAACTAGCATGTAACAGACTGACTGCAACTAGCATGTAACAGACTGACTGTCACAAACAACTAGCATGTAACAGACTGACTGCAACTAGCATGTAACAGACTGACTGCAACTAGCATGTAACAGACTGACTGTCACAAACAACTAGCATGTAACAGACAGACTCTCACAAACAACTAGCATGTAACAGACTGACTGCAACTAGCATGTAACAGACAGACTGTCACAAACAACTAGCATGTACAGACAGACTGTCACAAACAACTAGCATGTAACAGACTGACTGTCACAAACAACTAGCATGTAACAGACTGACTGCAACTAGCATGTAACAGACTGACTGTCACAAAAACTAGCATGTAACAGACTGACTGCAACTAGCATGTAACAGACTGACTGTCACAAAACAACTAGCATGTAACAGACTGACTGCAACTAGCATGTAACAGACAGACTGTCACAAACAACTAGCATGTAACAGACAGACTGTCACAAACAACTTGCATGTAACAGACTGACTGTCACAAACAACTAGCATGTAACAGACTGACTGCAACTAGCATGTAACAGACAGACTGTCACAAACAACTTGCATGTAACAGACTGACTGTCACAAACAACTAGCATGTAACAGACTGACTGCAACTAGCATGTAACAGACAGACTGTCACAAACAACTAGCATGTAACAGACAGACTGTCACAAACAACTTGCATGTAACAGACTGACTGTCACAAACAACTAGCATGTAACAGACTGACTGCAACTAGCATGTAACAGACAGACTGTCACAAACAACTAGCATGTAACAGACAGACTGTCACAAACAACTAGCATGTAACAGACTGACTGTCACAAACAACTAGCATGTAACAGACTGACTGCAACTAGCATGTAACAGACTGACTGCAACTAGCATGTAACAGACTGACTGTCACAAACAACTAGCATGTAACAGACAGACTCTCACAAACAACTAGCATGTAACAGACTGACTGCAACTAGCATGTAACAGACAGACTGTCACAAACAACTAGCATGTAACAGACAGACTGTCACAAACAACTAGCATGTAACAGACTGACTGTCACAAACAACTAGCATGTAACAGACTGACTGCAACTAGCATGTAACAGACAGACTGTCACAAACAACTAGCATGTAACAGACAGACTGTCACAAACAACTTGCATGTAACAGACTGACTGTCACAAACAACTAGCATGTAACAGACAGACTGTCACAAACAACTTGCATGTAACAGACTGACTGTCACAAACAACTAGCATGTAACAGACTGACTGCAACTAGCATGTAACAGACAGACTGTCACAAACAACTTGCATGTAACAGACTGACTGTCACAAACAACTAGCATGTACAGACTGACTGCAACTAGCATGTAACAGACTGACTGTCACAAACAACTAGCCTGTAACAGACTGACTGCAACTAGCATGCAACAGACTGACTGTCACAAACAACTAGCATGTAACATACTGACTGTCACAAACAACTAGCATGTAACAGACTGACTGCAACTAGCATGTAACAGACTGACTGTCACAAACAACTAGCATGTAACAGACTGACTGCAACAAACAACTAGCCTGTAACAGACTGACTGTCACAAACAACTAGCATGTAACAGACTGACTGCAACTAGCATGTAACAGACTGACTGTCACAAACAACTAGCATGTAACAGACGGACTGCAACAAACAACTAGCCTGTAACAGACTGACTGTCACAAACAACTAGCATGTAACAGACTGACTGCAACTAGCATGTAACAGACTGACTGTCACAAACAACTAGCATGTAACAGACTGACTGTCACAAACAACTAGCATGTAACAGACTGACTGTCACAAACAACTTGCATGTAACAGACTGACTGCAACTAGCATGTAACAGACAGACTGTCACAAACAACTTGCATGTAACAGACTGACTGTCACAAACAACTAGCATGTAACAGACTGACTGCAACTAGCATGTAACAGACAGACTGTCACAAACAACTAGCATGTAACAGACAGACTGTCACAAACAACTAGCATGTAACAGACTGACTGTCACAAACAACTAGCATGTAACAGACTGACTGTCACAAACAACTAGCATGTAACAGACAGACTGTCACAAACAACTAGCATGTAACAGACAGACTGTCACAAACAACTAGCATGTAACAGACTGACTGTCACAAACAACTAGCATGTAACAGACAGACTCTCACAAACAACTAGCATGTAACAGACTGACTGCAACTAGCATGTAACAGACTGACTGCAACTAGCATGTAACAGACTGACTGTCACAAACAACTAGCATGTAACAGACAGACTCTCACAAACAACTAGCATGTAACAGACTGACTGCAACTAGCATGTAACAGACAGACTGTCACAAACAACTAGCATGTAACAGACAGACTGTCACAAACAACTAGCATGTAACAGACTGACTGTCACAAACAACTAGCATGTAACAGACTGACTGCAACTAGCATGTAACAGACAGACTGTCACAAACAACTAGCATGTAACAGACAGACTGTCACAAACAACTAGCATGTAACAGACAGACTGTCACAAACAACTAGCATGTAACAGACAGACTGTCACAAACAACTTGCATGTAACAGACTGACTGTCACAAACAACTAGCATGTAACAGACTGACTGCAACTAGCATGTAACAGACAGACTGTCACAAACAACTTGCATGTAACAGACTGACTGTCACAAACAACTAGCATGTAACAGACTGACTGCAACTAGCATGTAACAGACTGACTGCAACTAGCATGTAACAGACAGACTGTCACAAACAACTAGCATGTAACAGACAGACTGTCACAAACAACTGCATGTAACAGACTGACTGTCACAAACAACTAGCATGTAACAGACTGACTGCAACTAGCATGTAACAGACAGACTGTCACAACAACTAGCATGTAACAGACTGACTGTCACAAACAACTAGCATGTAACAGACTGACTGCAACTAGCATGTAACAGACTGACTGCAACTAGCATGTAACAGACTGACTGTCACAAAACAACTAGCATGTAACAGACAGACTCTCACAAACAACTAGCATGTAACAGACTGACTGCAACTAGCATGTAACAGACAGACTGTCACAAACAACTAGCATGTAACAGACAGACTGTCACAAACAACTAGCATGTAACAGACTGACTGCAAACTAGCATGTAACAGACTGACTGTCACAAACAACTAGCATGTAACAGACTGACTGCAACAAACAACTAGCCTGTAACAGACTGACTGTCACAAACAACTAGCATGTAACAGACTGACTGCAACTAGCATGTAACAGACAGACTGTCACAAACAACTAGCATGTAACAGACAGACTGTCACAAACAACTAGCATGTAACAGACTGACTGCAACTAGCATGTAACAGACTGACTGTCACAAACAACTAGCATGTAACAGACTGACTGCAACAAACAACTAGCCTGTAACAGACTGACTGTCACAAACAACTAGCATGTAACAGACTGACTGCAACTAGCATGTAACAGACAGACTGTCACAAACAACTAGCATGTAACAGACAGACTGTCACAAACAACTGCATGTAACAGACTGACTGTCACAAACAACTAGCATGTAACAGACTGACTGCAACTAGCATGTAACAGACAGACTGTCACAAACAACTTGCATGTAACAGACTGACTGTCACAAACAACTAGCATGTAACAGACTGACTGCAACTAGCATGTAACAGACAGACTCTCACAAACAACTAGCATGTAACAGACTGACTGCAACTAGCATGTAACAGACTGACTGTCACAAACAACTAGCCTGTAACAGACTGACTGCAACTAGCATGTAACAGACTGACTGTCACAAACAACTAGCATGTAACATACTGACTGCAACTAGCATGTAACAGACTGACTGTCACAAACAACTAGCATGTAACAGACTGACTGCAACAAACAACTAGCCTGTAACAGACTGACTGTCACAAACAACTAGCATGTAACAGACTGACTGCAACTAGCATGTAACAGACTGACTGCAACTAGCATGTAACAGACTGACTGTCACAAACAACTAGCATGTAACAGACTGACTGTCACAAACAACTAGCATGTAACAGACTGACTGTCACAACAACTAGCATGTAACAGACTGACTGCAACTAGCATGTAACAGACTGACTGCAACTAGCATGTAACAGACAGACTGTCACAAACAACTAGCATGTAACAGACAGACTGCAACTAGCATGTAACAGACGACTGTCACAAACAACTAGCATGTAACAGACTGACTGTCACAAACAACTAGCATGTAACAGACTGACTGCAACTAGCATGTAACAGACAGACTGTCACAAACAACTAGCATGTAACAGACAGACTGCAACTAGCATGTAACAGACAGACTGTCACAAACAACTTGCATGTAACAGACTGACTGTCACAAACAACTAGCATGTAACAGACTGACTGTCACAAACAACTGCATGTAACAGACTGACTGTCACAAACAACTAGCATGTAACAGACTGACTGTCACAAACAACTAGCATGTAACAGACTGACTGTCACAAACAACTAGCATGTAACAGACACTGTCACAAACAACTAGCATGTAACAGACTGACTGTCACAAACAACTAGCATGTAACAGACTGACTGTCACAAACAACTAGCATGTAACAGACTGACTGTCACAAACAACTAGCATGTAACAGACTGACTGCAACTAGCATGTAACAGAAGACTGTCACAAACAACTAGCATGTAACAGACTGACTGTCACAAACAACTTGCATGTAACAGACTGACTGTCACAAACAACTAGCATGTAACAGACTGACTGTCACAAACAACTAGCATGTAACAGACACTGTCACAAACAACTAGCATGTAACAGACTGACTGTCACAAACAACTAGCATGTAACAGACACTGTCACAAACAACTAGCATGTAACAGACACTGTCACAAACAACTAGCATGTAACAGACTGACTGTCACAAACAACAGCATGTAACAGACTGACTGTCACAAACAACTAGCATGTAACAGACTGACTGTCACAAACAACTAGCATGTAACAGACTGACTGCAACTAGCATGTAACAGACTGACTCACAAACAACTAGCATGTAACAGACTGACTGTCACAAACAACTGCATGTAACAGACTGACTGTCACAAACAACTAGCATGTAACAGACTGACTGTCACAAACAACTAGCATGTAACAGACTGACTGTCACAAACAACTAGCATGTAACAGACTGACTGCAACTAGCATGTAACAGACACTGTCACAAACAACCAGCATGTAACAGACTGACTGTCACAAACAACTAGCCTGTAACAGACTGACTGTCACAAACAGATTGTAACAAACAGAAATCTGTCTCAACACACAGAAAACCAGCCTGTCACAGCCAACCTGTACAAACAGTCAGCAAGAATCACACAAACACAAGCCTGTGAGAAAAATCAATCAACAGACACAACCCAGCAGCCAGCCTGTAACCAGAGCTTGACTTCCGAGACAAGTCGACAAACTTTGCTAGCCACAGCGCTAACTAGCATGCTACTAGCCGTTGCCGTTTGAAACCATGACACACCTGGCTAACTAGCTAGCCACCGCGGCTAACTAACTTAGAAGTGCGAGCAAGGTAAAAAAAAACGCATCGTCATTAAATAAAACATGATTTTACAGTAAACGTGAGTGTGTTGATGCTGTTAGCTTTAGCATCAGAAGCTAACAGCCAGAGAAGAGGCCGAGGGTCAGACTAACCTGGAGGAGGAAATGTCTCGGTGAAAACCTGCTGGCAGCGACGGGAACTGATAAACTCCTCTTTTCCCAGTCCGACTCGTTAATGTCAAACACCCCGTCTTTCGGTGTCCTAAGTTAGCTGTTGATACAATTATTTTAGTACACGTCAAATCACGGTTTAAAACGAAGCAGCCGAACCTGTCTGCTGCTCTGAGCTAACTAAATACTGACGTGACGTGACGTCCAGCTGGAGCCATGCGTCATGACGTAGGAAGCTTGACAAAGATCGTCTCCGTCAATAGGGGCTCTCCGTACTGATACTTCATCCGGAAGATTTATCATTTTAAAAGAATCAGAATTACTTTATTTGGTCGGCAACGGGGAAATGCAGAGGTGGGAGAAGTACTCAGATGATATACTTGAGTAAAAGTAGAAGTACTATGATCTTGTACTTGTAAAAGTCCTTCAATCAAAATGTTACTCCAGTAAAGGTACACAAGTATCAGCATCAAAATATAGTTAAAGTACAAAAAGTAAAAGTAGTCATTGTGCAGATTGGTCCATTTCAGAATAATATATATGATATGTTTTATAATGATTGATCATGAAAGTGTTCTCAAAGCTGGTAAAGGTGCAGCTAGTTTGAATGACTTTGTATACTGCAGGGTAGCTTGTGGATTTACTCCAGGTGGAACTAAAGTCTGATTTAACACTTGATTATATTTCACATCATTCATCCACATCTGTGAAGTAACTAAAGGGATAAATACATGTAGTGGAGTAGAAGTACACCATTTAAGAGGGATTATTAAGAGTATTCATTTTAAGAGTTGTACAGAATAACATTTTTCTTTGTTCTACTTTTTTACACCTTGGTATTCGTTTTTTTTGTCTGTTTTTAACTCCTTTGTGCTGCAATGACTTTTGGGGGAAGAAAATGCATAACAAATAAACAACAACATTCAACAACACAACAACATGGACTTAATTTGCATGCATGAACTCTTAATGTACAACATTTCCAAACAGGAAGAAACGTTTTATTTATTTGTGTCTAATCTAATAATTAATAACATATTTTACAAAATAAAAGTTGAATGAAGCTTATTGACCCAGCATGTATTTCTATAGGTTTGTGACATGATAAGAGTTTTTGGTTCACAGCAACAGAGAGGAGGAAGACCTCTACTTGGTTAATAATACATCTTTGAGTCGGGTTGAATTTCAACAACAACCTGCTGCAGGTTTCCATTATAAAAAATACATCAGACACAACCTGAACCGGAAACACCGGGATCATTAGGGGTCAAAGGGCAAGACCAGGACACATTTTTGATCAGTCTGACTGAAATGATGCTGATCAGATTTGAACAAAACTGACTATTTTCTTATTTAAATAAATTATTGTTCTTCGTCTTCCCTTCTCCACCTCTTCTGTCCCTCCTCTTCCTCTGAACATAGTTAATAGGAACCTGGACACTTGCAGCAATATGTGTTTCAGTGTCGCCCTCTGGTGGCAGTTTGACCCTCCATCATGGGGGAACTCACACTATTTCCCTCCTCTGCTTGTGTTTCCAGCTGCTGGGGAGCACAGCTGCACACACGGAAAGATGACTGAACAGGGGTCCAAAGAGTCAGGGGTCCCTTTGGCTGTAAAAATGAACAAGGTGCCAACAAGGAAGAAACAATAACGCTGAGACACAAAAAAGAGACATAGAGAATACAAAAATACCACAAAGAGACACCTGAAACAGAACGACCAAAGAAGACGTAGAAATGAGCACAAAGAGACACAAAAAGGCCACCAAACGATCACAAAGAGACACAAGTAACAAAAAGAGCTTTAAAACCACCACAAAAACCCAAACTAACATCACACCTCAGAAATATACCATAAAGAGACAATAGGACAATCCAACACTACAAAGTCTTTCTCTCACGTAGCACACCGCGGGGCAACGTGTGAGTTAACTGTTTCAAAGCCACAGATTCCAATCTGACATTCTTCTTACACAACACACCTGAATGTACCACACCTTTGTCGGCTTCCTACGTGCATTGTATTGTGGGTAATGTAGTTCCAGGTTTTAAACAAGGAAGAGCAATGTGTCAATATCTTTGGATGTGCATTATTTATTGTTTTATTGAACCGAACCAGGATCATCACTGAGTGTTCTTCTGTGACTTGGGCACTACGATGTTACTCATACAAAACTCAACACAAGATCAACACAGAAAGTCTATTTTAAATGCCCTAAAGATTGTGTATTTAGAATAAAAGATGAATTGTTATGTAGGTTTACTGGAGAAAATCCTGTTAAGAGAAGACTCACCATCAAAGTCTGACCCTTTCTGTCGTACTGATGGGTCAGCAGGGTCAGCAGGGGTCAGCAGGGTCAGGGTTACAGATACAGACACAAACAAATGTATGTTGAACACTTTATTTATTTGTCAATACTAATGTATAGTGTTATAGAGGAATACAAACTAATACAAGAAACACTGAGAACATTCTGTTGATGTTTTATGTTTAAAAGAACATTTGACCAATAACCATCTACATATATGTTTAAGATTTATTTTGGATGAACT